>SNQJ01S0087482.1:0-21321 GCA_010110895.2 Picea sitchensis
ACACAATACAAGAGAGACACATATTTACGTGGTTCACCCAGTGTGGGCTACGTCCACCAGAGAAATTGTCAGGTCCTTTCTTTATTATTATCTAGCAAAATGAAGGGATACAACCTACAACAAAAACCACTGTAGCTTCCTCTTCTTTCTCTCACAGTCTCCTCTCTAAGAATACAATATTCACCACCATCCATAGCCATGATACATTTCCCTCATAAAAGAGGGTTTCCTTCTAGGGCAAAAAACCCTAACATAATCTCTACCATTAGATCTGTGACCTTATAATGAATGGTCCAGATTTACAATGAAATTACAATATACTTTTACAAGGGAATTTTTTCTTCAGGGGATTCACCCCCGAACCCCCACAGAGGGGGTACCCCCCCTCTGCACTCCCCCACGTGGAAGAGTGTACATACTTCTGGGGTGTAAATACTTCATGGGGTATAAAAACGGCTGAAAGTAAAAGACCTCTAAATCAGGAAGATAATCATGCTCCACAAACAACAGTGGTAAGGGGGAGGAGGGTAGTAAGATGGCCCTCCATATATCAGTGGATATTGGGGTGTAACATACATAGGTGGTGGTTGGATATACAGATTGTGGTGTGTTGTGGTACTAATCAATCCATCCGTCCCGTGAGACATTCCAGGTTTGTCCTGGTTGAATGGTATAGGTCTTGGTGCATCAGGTATTATTATGTATAAGTAACTTAACTGAGCCTAAATGAGGTTGTATTGTTGATCCATGATTATGGCTTCCTCCTTGGTTTGGGGGAAGGTCGATGCCACATCTTTGGCAAGGATAGATACAAGTGATTTGAGAAACCAATCGAGATGTTGTCCTTTGGTGGTTTCTGCTTTGCATAAACTATGTCACTGACGCCATTCATGAATGTGGTTGGCGATAGGTGTAGTCGAGGTTTGTTTTCACTTGGAGAGAATTTTTAGACCTGTGTCATGGCGAAATGGTAGTTGGAAGAAGGCCAAAAAAGCTTTGGCCAAGGATTCAAAAGTCACATGGGACCCTAATTTTTCATCGACATACCATTTGGCTGATGGACCAGTGAGTGTGCATTGAAATAACCTTAAGAAGATGGAGTCTTCCATGATATTTTTTGAAGAGCACCATAAGTGGAAGGTCATGACATGATTGGCAGGATCTTCCCCTGATTTTCCTTCAAATTTGGGAATGTTTGAAGGGAGTTTGGTAGGAATAGTAGGCCATGTGGGGTCATGCAATATAGGGCCATTCATGAGTTTTCTCAAATCAGGAATGTTGAGGGATGCCAAATATGGAATTGGGGGTGGTGGTGGAGGATTAGTTCCAACCATGGTGTGAGCAGGTTGTGTACATGACCCTTGAGGGGGGTTTGGTGGGTTTGTACTTCTCCCTTGAGAAGAAGTTTTCCCCCCGCTTCCTTGTAAAGGAAAGATAGTGGGTGGTTGCCCTTGGGAATTGGATCCAAGTAAAGTGGAACCAAGTAAATTTGATCCCAAAATAGTAGCACTCACAGGGGTGTGATATGGTTGAGCTAGTGATTTGGAAAGACTAGGAACTCCTCCTAGGATAAGAGGGAGATTTTTCAAGCATCTGGAACGACAAGGATTATGTGGGTCCCCTATGATGTCCTAATAGCAAAGTGAATGTGTGAAAATGGTGATGAGAGCAATAAATGAACAAGAGATTTGTATAATTTGGACCTTCACAATATATCTCACAATCACATGTAATCAAATGAGAATCATACATAAATAAATAAAATAAGCATACATGTGGGTAGGTGGATTTTGTTCATGTGGGAAAACAAAGAAAAAAATACTCGTGTCCTAAAAAGATGTAACATCCTTCCTCTCAAATAGCACTGGACCTTCCAATATCACTCAACAGTGGGGTTTGAAGCCACCAGAAGAGGAACTAGTGAAGGATGAAACAATCAGTTATAATGAGGGGTAGAGGGTGCATATCCTGAAAGAGTTGGTGATATTTCCTAATAGCCACATAAAATCTGATCAAGGTGCAATTGCAGCCCACAATTTCCACCTGGGTAGATGTCCTAAATTTGGCTACTAGGTACCTCGGTCAAAGTGCGACATTTAGATTTTCGGCCTCAGAAATGGGTCATGGGCTGGATCCATTCCAAGAGTTGGGTGACTCAAGGGGGGATGCACATAACAACTGGACCTCGGCCTTCAACCCTTCACGGGTATCTCCCTACCTTATGGTATTAGGAACACTTGACTTGGAGGATTTTAAAGTTCCCTATTTGTCAACTTCTACTGTTTGAAGATGTGAGAACCAGATAACAAGGGGTTATTTGGATTCCTATCCCCGAAATCCTACCTAGACTAAAAAATTATTTTGGCACCTCCTGTGGAGGAAAACTTAGTGAGTTTTTAGAAAAAAAACTAGATGTGGTTGGTTGAGATATTGGGTGTGTGAACCAATCTCGTTTGAGTTAAGTTGTCGTGGATAATTTCTTTAAGAAGTAGTGGGACATTTTGGAATCCCTTTGGAGGAAACCTACTTCAACCTCCACAATTCCAGATGAAATTATGTGACTAAGGAGTGACTTTGTGTGTGAGAAAGTGATAAAATGTGACAAATTTTTAATAAGTAAGGTGTCAATTTGAAACATGTGGACATCCTATGGTTCTTACAAATATTTATTACATATCTTACTAGATGCCATTGGTACAACCTTGCGGAATTTTAAAAGCCCTAAAGAAATAGCATGTGGACATATGGGTCCTTACCAATCCTTTAAACTCCCTAATGTGGTTTAATCTAAGAAAGATTAAAAAAACTATCCTAGATTGCAAGCATGTGGGCTTGTATGGGCCTGTTACTTTGATCTCTAAACTCTCCTAGTGATGTAAACTAAGAAAGTAATTTCAAAAACTATCCTAACTTTGCAACATGTGGGCATGTATGGGCCCTTAAAAATTTAAGATGATTTTCAAAAGAAACTAAGAGGAACCCTAGGGGGGCTTTGTCCTCTCCTAAAGATTTTTTAAGGGAGATGAAATCTCCCCTTAACCACCTTTCTGATTCTCAAGACTGCTCTATGGTGCAAGAGAAGAGCATAATCGATGATTAAAGTTTGATTTATGGTCCCAATGCAAGTGTTTTTATATGTGATAACAAATAACCTCAACTTAACTTTTACAATCAAAGCAATCCATCCATGTGGCAACCAAAGAAAAAGAAGAGAAATGTGGTTCTTTTTAACCCCCTAAGTGCCTATGTTTTGACTAACATTTCAAGTGGGAAAGGAATCTAAGTGTAGTGCATTTACAAATTGCATAAAAGCGAGATTTTGAAGGCTAGGGGCCTTCAAATCATCACAAAAACTCTTACAATGTTGGAATTTTGGACAGATGCACGGGTTACAATTCAAAAAGAGGCGCAGTGGGTGCACAATGTGCAGAGAAAAAAATACCTTTTGGCACATTGTGCATAGAATGCACATTGTGCATAGAATGCACAAAGAAATGAAGTGTTGTTGGTGCACAATGCTCAGAATGCACATATGTGGGCTGAAATACCCGCGCACGTTCTGATACGCGTCAGGGGAGGGGGGGATTTTAAGTGGAATCCTCCTCCTCCAACTCAAAACTAAGCTCTTGATAGGTAAGGCTAGGCCGGTTATGGTTCTTGCAAGGAAAATGGGTCAAAAAGAAGTGCTCATGGATGAGGAGGGACATCTTGTTTTGATTCCAGAGGAGGTGTTAGAAGTCCAAGAGAAGAGGCTCTGAAACCGAAGCATCAAGGAGTATATAATCATGTGGAAGGATTTACCCATTGAGGATGCCACTTGGGAGTAGGAGCACGTGGTTAGAGAAGCAGGTTTGGAATTGCTTGAGGACAAGCAATTTCAAGTAGGGGAGACTATAATGTCCCCCACCTCTTAGAGAGGTAATGAGGAGACTCAGTGACCCCACCTCTTAGAGAGGTGTAATGAGGAGACTCAAGGACTGGGGAAAATTCAAGAAGTTAAAAGTTATATTTTAAGTTGACTTAAGAAAGGAAAAGGAAAGGGGAGAAAGAAAAAAAAAAAAAAAAAAAAAAAAAAAAAAAAAAAAAAAAAAAAAAAAAAAAAAAAAAAAAGAATAGAAGATTAACCCTGAGTTAACCTAACTCAAACAAAAAGAATTAGAAGGAAAAGTATAAGTAAGAGGTCAGGGCACACCTATTACTCATTCTAATTTTTTATTAGCATTTTCATTTGAGCATCTTGGGGTTTTCTATACAACCCCCTCAGGAGCAACTCAGTGGTGAAATTATCCACTCACCTTGTTCCGTAACTTGGTCTCGGAGATGAAAGACTCCTCCACACCTCATCCAGCCTCAGCCCATCTCCAGTCTAGTGCTCAAAAAGGGGCAGACTACCATTCTTATGGGATTTTCCTGAGGGTTATCAACATTCTATGATTTATTCTTATCAGAAGACCCTGGGGTTTCACATGGGGACGCCCCAGACCAAGAAAACCCATCTAGAGACTGAGATCCTCGAGTCCCAAAACCTCCCACCTGATCTCATAGACCTGTAATCTGGCCCGGTGAGCTGTGAAAGCATTTGGAGGCCTCATCGTGCGGGTCAGAACTAACTTAGGGTTTCAGCCACCGCTGGGGCACCCCATCTGGCAAGGGGAAATTCGGGGACTCAATGGATATTGAGAGGGACTGGAGGATTCAGCACCCAGGGTTATTCTTATCATCACCGATCTATATCTCCTTGAGAGTTTGCAGAAAGATTTGGATGCCACCTTCATCGTGGTCTAAATCCTAGGGTTTCTGCACATCTGGCTAAAGCACCCCATTCAAGCAGAAACGTGATCTATCAGATTGAGAGGGATCTTGGAGATTCAAGCACTGGGTTATTCTTACCATCACACAATCTATCAATTGGCATATTTACTAGGGTTATTGGACACCTTTGGCAGCAATGAGGTTTCATGTTGGAGTATATATATATAATGGAATTCTTCAAATGGAGATTTCATTCTAATCACAGGCTGGACTTACCAAGTTATTCAACCTTTGGAGGTATTATTTTGTATTAGCAGGGCTATTTTGTAGTACCATATCTATTTCTCACAAACTATCCTGAGGTTTATGCCGTGATCGTTACCCATTAGCCATGATCTTAGCATTGTCTACAATAAAAGTACGTATCTTGTTTAAAGCTCTAAAGAAAAGGTCAGATCTTTGCTTGTGCTTCTACATCTTGAATATATTGTGATCTCCATGTGTTGATGAATCTGGTATGCACTTAATAACTCAATAAATTAGTAGTAGTTAGTGATTCCAAGAAATAATTTGGCTTGGGATCATTACAACATTAGGACAAGTTTTCATCTTTGCCTACAAGTAGTGTCGTACATCAGGACAAGTTTTAAGATTTACGAATTTTATTTATTGTTTGTCAGATCATCACCCTCACTAGGTAGAATACCCCACTGCCATCAAGCATGTTCAGTACTCCGACGGGTTTACCTAGTCATGCCATAATCCAATACCCACTACCAGCAGACCTGTTCAGTATCCTGACGGGTTAGCCTCTTACACCCTTATATAGTAGAGAATGGTCCACCACTTTTAAGATTTGCGTATAAATATTACTTTTTGCAAGAAGATGGGGATGCAGCTCTGAAATTTTTTATTTTGGACTGGGATAGTATTTAAGTTAGAGAATGACTCTTCTTTATGTATTCCTTATAGATTGTCCTGATGTAAGGGATACTTAAGTGGGTGTAGTCAATCTAAAGATATGGTATAATCAAGTATTTTTAGTGTGTAGTGGATGGTACCATTGGAAAATAACAGAAAGGTATCTTCAGGCCCTACTCACTTTCTTCTTATTTTTTTAAGTTATATTGATGTTTCCATGGACAACCGCTAATTAGACCTTCTTGCTACTCTTTCATAAAAGATACTTTACTCACCCACTCAGGGTTCTTGGGGAAATTGTACAAGTAACCTATAGATTTAATAAGACAAGGTGTCACTTCCTTATATCCTCTAATGGTGGAGGTTATGAGCAACTGCCATTAAAGATGCCTTGAGAGAAAGGAAGATAGAAATCTTGTAAAAATGGCTAATTTAAAGTAGTCAATTTCCTAAGCTTAATAAAAAGTCATTATCCAATTGATGCTTAGGAAGACAATAGAGTTCAAATATAGCAACATCTTCTTCCAAAGTAAAATACTTCCCTTTCTATCTCCTTGGAGTTGTCCACTTGTTGTTAGATGAATACCTGCAAAAAGTTTCTAAAACTTTTTGTCAAAAACCACACTCTCAATATCAAAAACTGATGAGAACAATGAGACCAAGTCACAGACACATGTATCTCATAGTTCTTTTATTAAAAAGAAAATGTAAAATGATGTTGCATTAGAACTTAACCTAAACTAACAACATGCATCTTTTATTTATTATCCTACTCTACCTAAAAAAAAAGGAAAATATTTATTCAAGTGTAAGAAATTTTCCAATGTAACCATGTGTGAAGCAAGATAAGAAACATACCCATACCCACATATGAAAAGGTTACTGTATTGATTACCTAGATATGAAGAACCAACCAACCTACTTGTTTTGGCATCAGAAGGTGTTGAAGAAGTATTGTGGCCCGATGACTTCTTGAAACCAAATTTCAATGTAATCTTGATGTTCATCAACAATAATTTCGATGCTCTCCTTCATCATGCTATGCAGATCCTACTCTTCTGAATGATTGATTTCTGAAGTACATAAAGGATCTGCTGATATGAATGTTGAGAACTCCTCAATCTCAGGTATTAGTGATCGCTCTCCACTGGATGTAGTGCATAATTTTTTAGCTTCCTTTTCATTTTGGCAAGGTAAATAATTTTGTAGCTCATGGGACTTTGGTTATTTTATCATTTCCTAAGAGTTGGATAAGTTCATGACTATTGTCAAGATGTGTTCTTCCTAAAAACAAGAAATATGAGTTGCTTCTAGGATTTGAGAGAGTTCTCCCAAACTAATGGTCACCTTTGAATCCATTCTGCTGGTTAATGGGTCCTACCTCACACATGGATTAGTGTCTGGGGTTCTTAAAAAACCCAAATTTTTGTTATTATATATTTTTTTAATATTTTAATCACAACTACCTAAAAAATGAAATACATATTTAAAGCATATTTGCACAAACAAAACACACCACGATTGCATAAAATAAATCACACTTGTAGGAAAAAATCAAAGCATAAAATAAAATACGATTGCAAGAACGAAATCAAATTCACACGTGTATGAAAGTAAACACACTGGAAGGAAAAATAAACACACTTTGCGAACGGGAAGCACACTTGCGTGAAAGAAATAAAACTTGCATAAAATAAATAAAAGAAAGAACTCTTGCAATAAAATAAACACACTGGTAGGAAATATAAATTGTAGGAAAGTAAACACACTGTGCAGGAAAGAAAGAACGCTTGTGGGAAATTAAATTGCAGGAAAGTAAACAAACTGAGAAAAGTAAACACTCTTGCAGAAAGGGAACAAGAAGGCTTCGGAGTGACCCATTAAAATCGATGCACATGTTCTCACCTCTCGTCTTAAATTTTCTCCTCCCCCTTGTTGTGTAATTAAAGGAAACCTACCTACCTAAGCTCTAATCCCTTTAGCACCTCCTCGACAATGGTGCCAAAAATGTCGAGTGAAATATATGCTATCTATTTCGACATTAAATTATCAACCGGGGGCTCGTAGGCTTCAAGGTGCCAGCACTGTATGTGTAGGTCTAGATCTCTAATATAGCCTAATTTAATCTAATGCTAATAAACTCAGATAATGGAAATCTAACGGAAATATTGACTAGATAAGGAGATGGTTTACCCTAGGGATCAACACTCTTTTCAATTTACAATTCTACTTTTAAAAAGATGACTTTTAAAATCTATTTAAACAATAGATTCTATGTTAAATATACAAAGAAACCTTTAACTAATGAACTTCAATCAATTATAGAACTATGAACTATTTGATCTAAGTAGCTTTAAACAATATAGGACTATGAACTATTTAATCTATCTCTAAATAAGCAAATAACAAGTAATGTATTTCTGAGCTATTTAATATATTTATTTAATCTACCTCTGAACGAACAAGTTGTTGATTTTTCAATAACCTAGGTTAAGCATGTAGTTCATTTTTTTTTATCATGTCTTAACCATAAACAAGAATGTTGCAGCAACCAAGATCACAAGAAGAAGCACCATGCACAATAACACAAGAAATATCCTGGGAAACCCTTCTCAACAAGGGAAGAAAACCCAACAAAATCCTTTTCTATATTATTCAAGAGAAAGACCTTTCACCACCAAGAATGACCTAGCACACAAGAAGGTTCTTAAGCCCTAGAATACTAGCGCCCAAGAGAGGTGCACACCTTTTCCCAAGTAGATGTATTTGTTGTAATTTACAAACACACAAGAAAGATATGATTCCACAATGGGGAATCATCCCTTACTTATATTAGACTTGTCTAGTCAACAAAGGCATCTATTGGCTCAACAGGGCGGACCTCTCTAAGTCACTTTTTAATTATAATTAATATTAACCATATTAATTATCTTTTGCAATTATTATTAGACACGTTAAGGTAGGGTCGACATGTACCCTTTACATAACAATTAGGGTTACAGGTAGGTCTGACTCTTGAACAATATATATCAAAGGATCTGATACACCCACTAGTGCTCATCCACTAGGGGCACATCCATAGGGATGTCATAGCTCTAATTCAATGCATTACACAACAGAACCAAATCTTCACACGTTCACATGTTCTTGTCCACAGAAACATCCACTCTACAGATCTTCTTTCCCACTGCCACACATAGGAGAATCATCTAGAGTCTTCTTATCAACTCTACTACTCAGAGGAGGCTAATACAAAATCTTCATTTATATTCTCATGACGATGCACCAAAAACTTTGGGATTTCACACATTCACCTTGTTTTCAGCCACAGGAACATCCTAACTCAATAGATCGCCTTTCCCACTGAATAATCATTTGGAGTTATTCTCAACTCTCTAAATGGAGGAGGTCATCTATACATTCCCAGCTCTGTCTTAGGCAAGAACCACGTACCCTTCTTAGGGGCGTTCTCTCAGGTTTGTAAGCTGAGAGAAATACTTCACATAGATGCAATGATCTACACCTCACAGATTTATAAGCTAGAGAATGGCTCACATAGCTGCAATCATTAACACTCCCTCTCACATAGGGAGGAATTTTCCACCAGGCCAAGTCTCTCACGAAAATACTTGAAACTTTGTCTTGGCAAGTGGTTTGGTGAATATATCTGCAATCTATTCATGAGTAGAAAGATATTGAATGTGTATTGTCTTTCTCTGCACCATGTCTCTGATGTAGTGATACTTGATTTCGATGTGTTTTGATTTGTCATGAAACACTAGGTTCTCAAAGAGATTTACACATCTCTAGTTGTCACAATGAATAGTAGTTGGATCCATCTCATGACTGAACAAGTTAGTCAATATTTTTTGAATCCATACTTCTTCATGAACTTCCACACTTAGTGCAATGTACTCTGCCTCTATTGTACTTAAAGCTACAGAGCTTTGTTTTCTGCTACACCAGGAAACCATGGTTGATCCTAGGGTGAAGCAGCAACCTGAGGTTCTTTTTATGTCTATTGCACCTTTTGTCCAGTCTGCATCAGCATATCCTTCCAATATTAAGTCCACATTAGCTGCATATCTCAGGCCATAGCCAATTGTACCTTGTAGGCATCTCAATACGTGTTTTGCAGCTATCCAGTGTGTATGTTTTGGTTGACTCATAAACTGGCTAAGCACATTCATTGCATAGAAAATGTATGGTTTGGTGTTAACCAGATACATCAAAGATCCAATAAGTTGTCGATATAAATGTGGATCTACGTCCCCTGAATCAGTTTCATTCATCTTCTTTAAGTCCATTACCATTGGAGTAGGCATGGATTTACAATCTGTCATTTTGAACTTTTTCAGTATCTCCAAAGTATATTTTCCTTGACATAGAAAAATATCATTTAATCTTTTCCATACTTCTAGTCCCAATAAATAATGCATTTGGCCCAAATCTTTCATTTCAAATTTGGCATTTAATGCCTGTTTGCATTCAGCAATGAGTCTCTCTGAACCAGTGATGAAAAGATCATCCACATATAGGACTAAAATCAAACACTCATTGCCATCAATGTGATAATATAAGTTTGGTTCAGCTGCACTTTTTTTCAAACCCAAACTCATTAGGAATCCATCCATTTTCTCTTACCAAGCACATGGTGCTTGTTTTAGACCATATAGGGATTTCTTCAATCGTCATACATGAGATTTTTCGTTGTGTATAACGAAACCTTTTGGCTGCTCAATATAAACTTCTTCCTCAATTTAACCATTGATAAAAGTTGTATTTACGACCATCTGATGTAGCTTCCTAACCATGGAAGAATCTAGTGAAATGATAGATCGAATGGAGGTATATCTATCTACTGGTGAAAAAGTCTCGTCATAGTCGACTTCCTCTATTTGTGAGAACCCTCTGGCCACAAATCTTTCTTTGTATTTTTTAATGCTTCCATCAAAAACATGTTTGATTTTGTAAATCCATTTGGAAGTCACTACGGACTTTCCCTCTAGCCTTGGTACAACATCCCATACATCAGTTTTTAGTATAGATTGATATTCTTCAGTCATGGCATCTTGCCATACTTTTTCACCTGAGGCTTATCCATGACAAGTTGGCTTTGAATCAATAATGTGATTCAGGGATGAAAGGTAGCTTGAGAATATCTTAGGTCTCTTGCTTTCTCTGGTTGCGCCTTGTGGGGATTTATGCCCTTCTGCTTCTTCTAAAGTTTGTCGAGCCCAAGCAAGTATTTTATGTCCGACTGTGATGTATTTGGGTATATTACTTGAGGAAATCGAATCTGCTGGAGCAACTGGATCAACTGGAGTTGTTGGCTCATCTAGAATAATATATGTCTCCCTCTAAACTGTTGAATGAGTGGAGGTATTGTTTCACTATCTATTTCCATCTGAGCTTCTTTGGATTTATGGAAGGCTACTTCTTCTTCAAAAGTAACATCTCTGCTTACTTCAATTTGTCTCTAACCTGGGATGTATATTTGATATGCTTTCAAGGATTCATTGTATCCTACAAATGTACCTTTTCTTAAATGTACCTGAGAGTGTTGAGATGTTGATGTCTTCATTGTTTTGGAGTCTTGTATTGAGATCGCTTCCCATCATAATTTTTCTCATCTTCACAAACCCTTGTCAACTAGGCTAGAAAACCTAACAGCTAGGCTAGGCTAACACTTTTAGGCTTTGTTGGGCTTATGACTGCCAACAATAAGATTTTTATAAATATGATATCCTTGGTATGATGAGGATTTTCTTCGAGAAATTCTCAGAAATACAATTCAGAATTTTCTACGGAATTTTGGCAAAACCCTAGAAACCCTTAGGGTCAAAATTTTGAAATTCCAGGAATTTGGATTTGAGACTTGTTGGAGGTATGTTGAAGGAGTTCATACCCTTCTATGTATTTTTCATCCCAATCATCCAAGTTTTGAGTGGTGAAAGATCTCAGAAAAGGAGGTCATACGGATTTTCTGGAAACCCTAGGAGGGTCATATGGTTTCTATAAATCAGTGAGCGAAGGAGATGGAAAATGCTTGTGCAATGGGATATTCAAGACCTATGCTCTGATACCATGTTGATTTTTCAATAATCTAGGTTAAGCATGTAGTTCATTTCTTTTTATCATGTCTTATCCATAAACAAGAATGTTGCAGCAGCCAAGATCACAAGAAGAAACACCATGCATAAGAACACAAGAAATATCCTAGGAAACCCTTCTCTACAAGGGAGGAAAACCTAGCCAAAACCTTTTCTATATTCTTCAATAGAAAGACCTTTCACCACCAAGAATGACCTAGCACATAAGAGGGTGCTTAAGCCCTAGAAGACTAGTGCCCAAGAGAGGTGCACACCTTTTCCCAAGTAGATGTATTTGTTGTAATTTCCAAACACACAAGAAAGATATGATTCCACAATGGGGAATCATCCCTTAATGATATTAGACTTGTTCAATCAACAAAGGTGTAAATTGGCGCAACGGGGACAACCCCTCTAACTCACTTTATAATTATAATTTATTATTATTATTATTATTATTATAATTAATATTAACCATATTAATTATCTTTTGCATTTATTATTAGACACATTAAGGTAGGGCCAACTTGTACCCTTTACATAACAATTAGGGTTACAGGTAGGCATGACTCTTGAACAATATATAGCAAAGGATATGATACACCCACTAGTGCTCATCCACTAGGGGCACATCCATAGGGATGTCATAGCTCTGATTCACTGCATTACACAGAAGAACCAAATCTTCACATGTTCACATGTGCTCGTCCATAGACACATCCACTCTACAGATCTTCTTTCCCACTACCACACATAGGAGAATCATCTGGATTCTTCTTGTCAACTCTACTTCTCAGAGGAGTCTAATACATAATCTTCATTTATGTTCTCATTATGATGCACCCAACACTTTGGGATTTCACACGTTCACCTTGTGCTCAGCCACATGCACATCCTAACTCAACAGATCGCCTTTCCCACTGGATAATCATCTGGAGTTATTCTCAACTCTCTGAATGGAGGAGGTCATCTATACATTCCCATCTCTGTCTCAGGAAGGAACCATGTACTCTTCTTAGGGTATTTCTCTCAGGTTTGTAAGCTGAGAGAAAGACTTCACATAGCTACAATGATCCACACCTCACAGGTTTGTAAGATGGAGAATGTCTCACATAACTGCAATCATTAACACAAGCAAGTAAGAAAGTAATCAAATAATATGTCAAAACTATATTTACAAGTGAACTCTATTCTTAAAGTCAACACTCACAATTATTTCAATCTTGTAGAGAATAAAAAGTAATCTACCTAATTGAAAGAAAGAGAAGAAAAACTCACAATTATTCCTATCTTGCATAGAATAAACACTAATATATCTAACTGAAAGAAAGAGTGTTGTGATAGCATTCAAATGTGATGATTGTGTCTACAGTGATGAATGACATAACGATGGCATCTAACTACTAATGACAATTCAAGTGGAGTTAACTCAATGCTAACTTCTACAGAGAAATTCAAAGTATGGATAAGGCAGTCTATAGAAAGTTTTGCCATCATAAAAGAAAAACTAAACATTCTTGTAATCCATATGATATTTAAACATTATGCAGAAGAGATTCAACATCAATCATTCACTCTATCACACAACTGTTGGAAAATACTTTGTTCAAAATCACTAATTCATGCAAATCTACAAACTCATAATTAGCACTTAATCAGAAATCCTAATTCAAATTCATAATTGGGATCTCATTAAAAATCATAACCTAAAGTTAACTAAGCTACTATTGAAGATCATACTCAAAATCAGCTAAGATGCTACTGAAAATCATAACTCAAAATCTACTTCTATCCTATCATGTTGATGCTAAAAGGAAAATTAGCGAATGAAGGAAACCTACAGAGAGTATTTGAAATTACAACTTAATAAATAAACACTATCAAAATTAGTACTCTGCAAAGTGATTTACAATTAGAGAGGAAAATACACGACAACATAATTAAACATCCTCTACACAAGAAAACTACAACTTGCAAACAAAATGTTAGGAGTTTAAATATCAACACGCAAATATGGACATTCACACATACTTTGTAACACATACAATTCAGAAAATGATTTGCAAATTAGAGAAGATATAGAGGGAGGTGAATTAAACAAGCAATCTGAAACTAAAATATATACACAGTGAACAAGCAATCTGAAATTAAAAGATATACACATTGAATGGATTTTAAACAAGCAACTTCGAAATTGAAGAAGTGTGAAAGGCAATTATACAGATGTGGATATATACTGATATAAACAATCACCCAGACCACTGGTAGGCCCCCCAGAAGGTCGTGGAAATACTTCAACATGAAAACACAGTCATTGAGTTAACACAACAATGGCATTGATCATTAAAACAAAGCATACATAAAAATGGAGATAATGTCTATGTATAAAATAAAATTTGTGTCATAGACAGTGGTATTTATAGATTATTACAGGGCTTGAGAGGTCGGCCACTGGAAGGGTCGACACTCTCTAAAAATAGTAATTTCATTAAATTCCTTTTAACAGAAGCATATTCCTTAATAGTATTATGCGCTCCACTTAGCGGCCAATGCAACTAACCAATCCTAGATGTGTCGAGATCCATAGCTGGAGGCCACAAGTGAGCATAAAGCCCATATCTCTGATTCATCCATCAAAGGTCGTCAATTTTCTAACCGCCAGCTCCTATGCGCTTCGAGTGCTAGATCGAGTGTCAAATCGAGTGTTGGATGGAGTACCAGATGAGGGACTGGATGGAGGATCGGATCACGATTTCGACCTGTTGCAAGAAAACAAGAACGTTAGATCTTCATAATCAATTAATTGCAGATGAATTAATCGTAAAACCATTTCAAAAATGATGATTATACATACATTGTGTGATTCCATGGTGAATTGGTGTATAAATCTTGTTAATACCTTTAAAATGGATAAATGAGAGCATAGAATATATAATTGTCGTATGCAAAAAGTATTTGGCCATTGGAAAAAATAGTCAAAACATTGAACCAACAAGCACACCCTCCAAGGATCTCAAGTCATAACATCATGATAAGTGAATCCAATCAATAAATGAGCCACCTAAGCATCTGCATCAAAGATCAATATATCAAACAATTAATTTCTCAAAGACACTATGAAACTTGTCAAGCTTGAATATGGGAGGGTTGATGAGGTCTCCTATTGGGTAGATCTTGCCCTAGGTCAAGGAAATTTTCTAAGAGATCCTTCTCTAAGCCATGTAAAGTGGGTGAAGTGGTTGGGGTCAAGACTCAATGGGCATAGGGATCATGACATACAAGGGGTCATAGTGTCTCATTCATGGGTTCCTTTGTAGAGGGTGTCTAGTAACTTCATTCGTAATGCACTTTTTCCAAGCCCATTATTTGTCATTATTTTACTCTTTCATAATATTAAGGAGAGGTTGAAGTCCACCGCCTTGGCATGGTGACCAGATAATGGCAATGTCACCCACAAATAACTAGTGGAAATGAGAAGGTTGGCTCGTGATGATACACCCTTTATCCCAGCCATGCAAATGAGAGCCATTACTATGGTTTGGTGACCAGATGATGGAAATGTCATACCACTATATATTCAAGGACGTGATAGGTCAGCTCATGATGAGATGTCCTATCATTCAACCAACCTTTTAAGCATTAATTATTATATTGTGGGTCCCCTTTACTCAAAGATAATATTTTCACTGCTTTATTCGGTGATCCCTGGGCGAAGCATCTGGAAAGTTTATACAAGGATTTTATCTTTTACCCAACATCAATCCCTCTCGGCCTTCAACCCCTTCTTCCTATAGGATGAGAGACAACCCCTTCTTGGGTCAATACACCCTAAAAACCCAAGAGATAAGGAAATGGAGGGGAATAATAATGGAAAGTGGTAGGTATGGTCAGGAATTGTATGATGGCTCTATAAGGGAGTTCCTAGTAGCAAACACATCCCCAAGGAAAACCACTTACTAGAGAACAATGTCAACCACCAAGGTGAAGTAGGGAAAAAGGCATAATGTCCAAGCATACATCATGAAATATAGAGCAATCTAAGATACAACATACTCAACTAGATTAAATATTTAAATGATTCTCACCATAATACTGATGTGTACCTCATGGAGAAAGGCCCACTTCCTTACAAAAGCCAGCTGATGTGGTGGATGCCATTTGGAAATATGTGATGATCTGTGGTGGTGAGAGGGGTTTCCATTTATGCAAAAGGGTACTTTTGGTCATGTATTCTCTTGACACTCCATATATGCAACCTGAGGGCCTCGAGACATAATCTTCTTAGTTATCCACAAAATGGGGATAACATCTGGCTCCTACTTGGGGACATGTGCTCATCATAGAGTGCATGAGAATTGCAACATCTCCTCGTAGAATTGTGCCTGCAAGGAAACACCAAAATTTCATGTGCAGGATGGCCTACTCATCCTTGTCCTCAGAAGATCATAATCAAATAAAACTAAGCTAGAAAAAGAAAAATTTTGACATTTTTTCAAAAAATTCTAAACTAAGCATGAAATCAATATGCAAGTAGAGAAAAATGAAAATTAAATGCATCCAAACTAGTATGAACAATCAATATGCAAATGAAGGAAATCAAATTGACTTACCTACTTACCTAGGGCATGGGCCCTGAAGAAGTCATGTGACCTGGATGTGAGGTTAGAGAAGAGACCCATCTACCGGTAGTGGCATGTTCCTCCCATCTAATGCTATCAGATAGTACTTTTATTTATCATACTTCTTCTTGATCATGTAAGGGCCAAGCCATGAGTTGTTATCTTTTTGGTCATATTTGGGTTTGCCCTTTCTTTTGTCCCACCTGAGCACAAGACTTCCTTCATTGAAATAGATGTAAGGTGTATTATTATTGTGTGGAGGATCCTTTTGGACTGTATCTTTGATGATTTCTTCATGTTTCTCATATTCTTTCTTCAAAATTTGGATATACCCTAGTTCCTTCCCATGGTATTTTGCAAGTTTCTCTTTGTATTGATCTATCCATGGAAGAAATGTGTCTATGGAGGCCTCATGCATAAAGGGTAGCTTAGATGGATCATACTCAATGGTATGTGGTATGTGGGAGTATCTCATGTTTCCACTTTAGGTCTGCTTCTAGGTTGCCAAAATTTTTATAGTGTATCATTGGCCGTTGCAAAATTTTCTTTGACTTTTGCTTCCTGCTGTATAATTTCTGCGATCATTTCTGCAATTAAGTGAGTCTTCAATTTTTCAGCGGTTTCTTGCGCTACGTTTTTAAAAATGCCTTGAGTGCTTGCTAACTCTGTTGTAACCTTATAGGATTCTTCTTGCAATACCTCAATCTTTTGCGTACAGTCTTGTTGCTCCGCCCTTAGTTAATTTATTTCTAACTATAGCTTTCTATTTTTGACCATTGTTGTTACCACCTCTGCTAGTAGTAATGTACTCATTACTTCTTTGAACTTATGTGCCTTATCCTTTGAAACATGTATCTTCTGGCCAATATTCTACAGCTCCACATCCTTTGTCAGTTGCATCCAAAGGTCTATGCTTTCTACATATAGCTTATAGAATTATACTTCCATATTCTTGATGTTCTCTATGCTTATGGTGGCCATCGTTGCTCTAGTTCATCTGGGGGATTGCTTGGTATCTATCTTGCCTATAAATTGGTGATATTTGATCAAAATCCCTAAATGGATTCGCTCAGCTTTGTCACATGCTCCTCCAATGTGGCGTCTTCCTCCCTTGGTACTTCTGGAATAATGTGATAGACCCCCTCAACTACTTGTTTGACTATGTCTACCTTTTGTGTTGCCTCTTCCCATTCATGCTCGAGTTGTTCATATTATTCTTGCAATATGTCCTTATCTACAACAGTCTTGGTTAGTTCCAACAAGGTTGATACTATGCGCACCTAAAGTTCCTTTGTCATGTGCGATTGTAACTCATACCAAATTTTTGTAGGTAACTGAGAGACCACTAAGTCAATATGAATTATTGTCTTTTCTTGCTCCTTCAAATCTATTGTGGGGAACTCTACGACTCTTGTTTCTATCTTCATTACACGTCTTTCTCTGGATATAATAGGGGTCATCAAATCCACCTTAGTTGTTCGCATTGTATTCTTTGCTTGTACTGGTTGCCCTATTTGTAATATGGAAAGTTGTGTGGTCTCCAAGAATTATCGCAACAAATAATATGTGCTTGCATATCCAAATGTCTTTCCTCATGTTTTCTTATCCTGTATTCAAAACCCTCCTCTATTGCTTCTTTAACTTGGTTTGCAATAGTATCCAAGTCGTCTTCTGTTAGGGCTTGAATGGATGGTTCCCTTACAACCTTAATTTTCTTGCATTGTGTGGGTGATCTCCTTGTGTCTACATCTTTTCACTTCTCTCCCATGTGTATGGCGTTCTTGTGTGTTTTTGTACCTGTGCCATTTCATTTTTCCCATTATTATTCTTATTTTTCGCTTAATATTTTATCAGGTTCTGGTTGTTGTGTCTCTGCTTTCTCAGCCTCTGTTGATGGGATCTTCTAATCGTCAGCCCAATCTTTCATAATGTGTCCCATATCTTCATTAGTTAACCTATATCGCATGGGAAACCATTCCTTATTTGGATCCTTCTTTGCTTGCACATACATGTGATGGTTCCCTACCTTAAAGCATGCACATGGCTTGTATGCTTCGAAAACCTGTGGTGGTATGCCCGACGTACTCTGAATACTTGTCTGAATCACTTCCTTACATATATATAAAACACAACATTGTTGTCTAACTGTCTCACCTTGTGTGTAGTATGCCATAAGTTCTAATATCGTGCAACTACACATGGCTTATGTTTTACTCCCAAAAAATGTGTATCATCTACCTCCTTCCATGTTGATAATGTAAATAGAATTAATAGCCATGCATAGTGAAATTACATCCCTTTATCTTGCACTTCCTCACAATCGATCAAGAATTGGTTGAGAAAAAATGTCACCCAGTTTATCTGTACACCCTCGATGCCCTTCTCGACTGTCACAATGATTGTCACTGGTACTTGGTCTCTCCTACAATTCCTTAATAATTTACAAGCAAATGCTTGCATCACAAACTGCATTGTCGAGTATATGATTGCTACATATAAATCGTGTTGTCCTCGGAATGTATGGAACTTTTCTTTCATGATCTCTGATAGAGCCTTCTCATTCTTTTTTTCTGCAAATAGCAGTGAAGGGTCCTCCCCTTGTGACGATAATCTAGTAATGAACACAATCGATTCTATATCAATTGAGATAGGCTTGTTGAGATACAAGTAGCCTCCATGTACGTATATCAACAACATTTTTGCGCAAGTGTTAATCTCTACGCTCCTCCCAAAGTGTGGTATATCAAATAAGTTCAAAATTCCCTCTTTCTACAACCTTGTTGCCCATATCTCTCATTCTATCACAACCATACTTGTCTCTACACTAACATACCTCTTCAGATACTTGCTCGACGGCAACTCTGAAAATTTCTTCTCGTCTGTAATGTCGTGGTCTGCATATTTTAAGTGCAGTATCAAACCTATCATGACTTCCTCTATGATCACTCCTTGTGGGATTTCCATCTCCACAAGCTCGTACTTAGCTTGTGTTGACAAGTTTACTGGCTTCGTTGTGTCTTTCTTGGGCAGTATGTAGTCTCTTGGAAAATTGGTCAATCTCGACTCTGATGATGATGCTCCTAGTGTCTCCACCTATACTAGTATTGTTGGTGGCTTACTGCGTGGTTTATTTGGTGTCGATATTGATGTTGTCGCTACCTTAGCTGGTGCCATCATTTTTTGGAACTATCTTTTGTAACTAATTTCTTCAACTCTGTGCTTCTTTCACTTGGCTCCACACTCTCTACCTTTGCTACTCTCTATGGAAATATAAATAACAATATATTTTACCCATTCGACCCTTCAACTGCTTTTATCCACTTGCTAGTTGTTTCTAAACTCGTTTGCACTCGAAATTTTAGTTTAACCCACTTGCCTTAGCATTTATTTCTTTCCTTAATGTTGCATTAACTTCGTGTCTTCGATGAATTATCTGTTAGATTCTCCAAACTGTCAAAATGTTCTTTTCAATCTGCATTTATGGTTATGCATCGCCACTACTTCACCATCATGGTAGTTCTTTATTGCATGTCCTGTTATGGATTTTCTTAAATGATTTTCCCGCTTTCTTCATATGCTTCTATTGCATTCCAATATTTATTCTTTCACATGCATCCTCCTTGTTTAATTTGTCTCTACAACACTTGTTGACTTAATGGGTTGAACAATACATCTGTGCTTCCTTCCAACCTTTTGTCTCTTATGTTGAGTACTTTTTATTTATTTTTCTTCTTTTTTTTACTCTTTCTTTCTTTTTCTACCTACACTATAATACACTATGGTACACATTCCACGTAGTTTGGAACAGTGAGCAGAAGCACAACTATCCTTGTACATTTTTAACCTACTTCCATTAACCATACCTTCCATAACTTCTGAATAAAATGTCTCAAGCTGAACCACACCTTCCTCTGTCACATCTTTGATCACATATGGGCCTAGCCAATGCATCTGGAGCTTATCTGGGTGTTGTAGAAAATCACTGTCATAAAGTAACACGAAGTCTCCTATCTAAAATTTCTTCTCTTTGATATGTCTTTCATGCCAATATTTCTCGTGCACTTTCTGTACCTATTGATGGAAACCTGTGACAAAACAATCCTTTTCTAATTCCATATGTTTGGACAGTCTATTTTCTACAATGCATAAATATGTAAGTTCCACCATCGCAACAATGCGCATATTTGGTACAATAAAATCCATAGGCATAAAAAATTATTGTCCATACATCAGCCTAAATGGAGTCTGTCCTGTCAGCTTCTTGTTTATAGTTCCATAGGCCCATAACATTATTGGAATATTTAAGTCCCAGTCATCCTAACTTACGTTTCAAACCTTTGTTAGTGCAAGTTCCATAATCTTATTGAAATCTTCTATTGTACCATTCACCTAAGGATGGTATGGTGTACTCTTTTGATGATGGATCTGAAACTCCTTTTTTAATGCTGCGATAGTTCTATTCAAAAAGTGAGTTCCCTGATCACTCATAAGTACTTTTGGGCATCTAAATCTTGTAACTACATTTTCAAATAAAAATCACACACTTGTCTCCTCATTGTAGTCTCTAAATGGCTCTACCTCATCCCATCTGGTTAAGAAGTATGTCGCAATAATGATATACCTAGCTCTTGATTGTCTTGCGGGTGGATAAACCATACCAACAAAGTCTATGACCCATTTTTCAAATGCTTGTAACGTCACTTGTGGAATCAAGGGCATTTCATCTCTCCTAGAAGGTTTCCCAAGTCTCTGACAAACATCACAACTTTGACAAAATTCTTTACCAACTTTGTGAAGGGTAGGACACCATAATACTGTTGGATTACTGAGAGGGGGGGTGAATCAATAATAGAGCAATTTAACCATATAATCCAAGTGTTATATCAATGAAGCATTATTATCCAATAACTGCAGAGTAAATAAGCAATGAACAAATG
>SNQJ01S0087484.1:16159-32497 GCA_010110895.2 Picea sitchensis
ATTATTTCCAGACTCCCCATTTATAAATATTGGGTTGTATAGACAGTCTGTTCTGGAAGTGAATGAACTGAAGAAGTATTTGTTGTAGTTATTGGAGTAGGGTGTGATTAGACCAAGTAACTCACCTTGTGGGTCACCCATGATAATTGTAACCAAGAAGGATGGGACTTGAAGACTGTGTATCAATTACAAGGTATTGAACAAGATTACACTGAATAATCGATACCCTTTGCCAAGGATCAATGATCTATTTTACTAGTTTCAACATGCCAAGCACTTCACTAAGATGCATTTGAAATCAGGATATCACTAGGTGCGGGTCAAAGAAGAAGATACTTGGAATATTTCCTTCAATGCAAGGCAAGGTTTGTATGAGTTGTTGGTTATGACATTCAATTTATACAATGCACCAGCTACATTTATGAGACTAATGAATGGTGTTTTATTCCCTTATCTAGATTCATTTTTATTGTTTATCTGAACGATATGTTGGTTTATAGCGCTACCTAGGAGGAGCACATCTCACATATTACAAAGGTGTTACGGACTTTGAAAAATCTCCAACTGTTTTCCAATCTCAAGAAATGTGAGTTTTCTCAACAGTCCTTGGTGTATATGAGGTATGTGATTGATGGATGGGAGCTCAACATAAATCCCACAAATATGGATTCCATCATGAAATGGTCGGTTCCTACAAATTTCATTGAAGTTAGGAGTTTTTTGGGTAAGAAAAATACTTGTGCAATTTCATAGCTTCATTTTCAGTAGTTGTTTCACCACTCCACATTATAATAGTCAGTGGTAAGAGTTTCCATTGGGGGAAGAATCATTAGAAGCCCTTTGATGAGTTGAAAAGAAAGATAAATCAAGCACCAATGCTCTCACTACCAAACTTGTATAATCCCTTTGAAGTGAAGACAGACGCAAGTGGGTATTCCATGGGAGCAGTATCGATGTAGGGAGGAATGCTCGTATTCTAATATTCTGAAGCATTTCATGGGGAAGTTATCAATTACCCTGCCTACGACAAGGATCTTTATGCCTTGGTACAAGCTTTCAAAATGATGGGAAAGGAGACCATCATCCACACATATCACCAGCCACTACAATATTTATAGGCCCAAAGTAAGCTACAACAAGCCATACATTACAAGTGGATTGAGTTTTTACAACAATTTCATCTAGTCATCAAGTATAAGAATGGTAGAAAACACAAGTTGGTAGGAATTTTTTCATGACAACCCACATCCAATATTAAAACCTTGGGAACTCTAATGCACATGGAGCCTTTTACCCATGATGCATACAAAGAGGCATACATAGAAGACGAGAACTTCAAGGAGGTGTTTCGGTAGCTACATGACCTAATTCATATAGAATAAGGTGACAATAAGGATGAATATCATTTCCAATATGATTTATTCTAGAATCTTGACAAGCTCTCTGTCCCTAAAGGTGAAAGACTGTAGCTTATCAAAGAGGCTCACACCTCCAATGTTTCAAAAAAATTTGGTGTTGGGAATACGGTTGCCAATTTACAAAGGTATGTGTACTGGACCAGAATTCAAGAAGATGTAGCACAATATATTAAAGGATGTATACTTTGTTGTACCAATAAGCCTAATAACAGGAAGCAAGGTCTATACCATCCCTTACATGTACCCACTCGGCCTTAGGAAAGAATTTCCATGGATTTTGTGGGAGGTTTACCAACCACATGAAAGGGATGTGACTATTTATTTGTGGTAGTTGATAGGTTCAAAAAAATGTGCATTCTCCTGCCTTTTATAAATACCATCTAGGGAAAAGAAACAAAAAACTTGTTCTCTGAACAGGTCTGGGTGCACTTTCGGATACCAAGGAGCATTATATCATAAAGGGATATGGTATTTCTTAGTGCATTTTGGAATACATTCTGGGAGAATATGGACACTAAGTTGAAGAGGTATACAACATTCCATCCACAGACAAATGGGAAGACAAAAGTAGTCAACAATAATTTTGTTCAACTTTTAAGGGGTTACAATTAAAAGCATCTGAAGACCTGGGATGAAAATATTATATATATACAACACTTTTATAATAGAGTAGTCCACACTTCTATTGGTAAGTCAACTTTTGAAACTTTCTTTGGGTATTTTCCACCTTCACCCTTAGATTTTGTATATGGACGACAGGGAAGAGTGAGGGAGGAGCTCAGATGAGATGCATTAAAAGAAGAAAAAAATATTGAGAAGATCAGGTAGATCCATTTGCAAGTACAAGAGACATTGAATAAGTCACATGAAAAATACAAGGATAGACATGATCAACATGGAATAGAGAGAAAATTAGAGTGGGAGACATAGTATGGTTACAAATGAATAAGGAAAGCCTACATGGTCCTGGAAAAGATGGGATATAATGCCTACAGACTTAGTCTACCCCCATACATGGACATTTAGTTAGTAGTGAATGTGGAGAATCTCAAACTCTATGATACTTCCATGTTGGATCAGGAGGAGGAGAAGGTCCTACCTTCCATAGAGGACCTAACACCATATGCTCACATAGTGTTAGAAGAGGACACATTTTATCATAATCATTCCAAAACTACAAGACAGGGGAAGCGTGAACTTTGGTAGATTGGGTTGAAAGGACAACTTACAGGCAAAGCAAAGTTGTACTCTAGGGAGAAGGTAAAGGAAAAAATTCCTCACCTCATTCAATAAATATTTTGGGGATCCAAAGCATCCCTAAATGGGGAGGTATGATCTGGATTTGATCATTATATTATTTTTCATCTATAGGAATTCTTTTAAAATGGAAAAAAATTGGAGGAATCAACTTGAAAGGTCATTTTAGTGGTAGGCCCCATTTTGAAAAACTGGGGTCCAGAAAAATTTCATATCCATGTTGAGGCATTAAACAAAATTTTTTCAGGTTCTTTTGTCTGGAACGTGTGCACACCCGACTGATGGTATTCTACACTCTAATACCTTTCCAACGGTGCATACGATGAGTCAATCAGAGTTTGTATGCAAAAGTTATGCCTCCTACAAGTTGAACTACCATGTTGACCACAATGGTAAGAGAGGACTCCACACCAGACCCCATTACTTATGCATATGGGGTTATCCATATATGTAATTTCAAGAAGATTCTAAAATTTCCAAAACCCTATCACAATTGAGGTTTGAGGTGTAACATCCCTCTCTTGCGTGCACTTGAGGCGACTTATTCTTGAGGACACTTGCGTACACATGATCTGGTTCATTATATGATTGATTGTTTCGCTTATGGATTAGGATGATGTTGTGGATATGATAATATGTTATTTGATTATATATGTGTCGACAGATGCTATTGATTGGTTTCTCTTGAGTGTGAAGGACTCTTGACAGGATGGGTATCCCGATGGCATTGATGGACCTCCTTGGACTCTGAATCAAGTCAGGGAGTGGATTGTTTATGGTTTGCGTATTTCTTTTCTTTGCATATGTGACATATGACTGGTATATTATGATGTTGTTTGTAGATCATTGACATGTTCGTTGATGGATGCAGGATGACGATATCTTGCTAATCAGACTCACATTTGGAGTAAAGGGGTCATGCATGAAAAACATAGATATTAAGGGAGAGGTGTGGCAGCAACCCTACCACAACCTACTAGCACTCTCGCTATGGCTCGAACTGTAGGTTAACGATTACCTAGTTCGAGATATCTCTGATGTGGTGAGGGAAGACTGTGACATTGTCTCACTATGATTATAAAGGGCACGCAATAAGGTAGGGTCCTTATTCCTTAGAGGCCCTTAGTCTCCCTCAAGGTCACCTGACGGAGTATTGACTCCAGGGGTTTGACGTATACCAAAATCAGTCAAAAGGCGAGTGGCACCCTTGGAGCACATAGTGCATCTTGAAGGGCACGTTGCAAAAATAAAACAAGAATGCAAGCGAGTGGCACCCTTGGAGCACGTAGTGCATCTTGAAGGGCACGTTATGATTTTAACTCTGGAAAGTTAATAAACCTAGTACCTAGAAAACTATGCATCCTTAGCACCTGGTCGGCCTTAAAATGAATGATGGTATGAGTAAAGTTTAATAACTAATTTTTCCCTTAGAAATTGTCTCCAAGCCTAGTGAATTTAAAACCTAGGTCTAAGTAGAACTTTGAACAAAAAAAATAAATGGACATGTAACAAGAAGGGGGTAAAGAAAATTCAAACATTAATAATTAAAGTGAAATTTTAATGAAGGACTAAATTATTAAAGGGATAAATTGTTGTTTATGTCTAAACTTGCTAATTCTAAACTTAGATGAAAAGGAGAAACTTAAAGAAAAAGGGGAATGTCTAACTTAGTAGGGAATCTAGCCTTGAAACTTTCTAATTGTGAACTCAACTAGGCTTTAAGTAAGGCATCAGTAATTTAAGAAATGTAAGGGAATAAAGGGACATCGAGGAGCATTTTTAGGTGGGCAAGGGAAATATGAAAAATTGAATTAATTCATTAATTAATTTTTGGTGCAACTAAGGGATCGGGTGACATGTGTACAAGGGAGGTTTATCCTAATTAAATTTAATAAAAAGAATCTAATGAGGGTTTGGGAAATTGATCACTAAGAAAAATCTATAAAAAGGATGGCGAAGGAGGAGTATGGATCACGTCTGGTATGTGTAAGGTTACACTGTTGGAATTTATCTTGACTGGATTTTTCTTGTGGGAGTTGGGATACCCAGCTCGGATAATGAGTAGTATCTCGACCTTGCGAGGCGAGCTGGGAGCTAGCATTCTCTGGTATTGTGTGTGTGTCCCCTTTGCGGCTTAGATGAAAAGGAGAAACTTAAAGAAAAAGGGGAATGTCTAACTTAGTAGGGAATCTAGCCTTGAAACTTTCTAATTGTGAACTCAACTAGGCTTTAGCAAGGCACGTGACTTCTAAGAAATGTAAGGGAATAAAGGGACATCGAGGAGCATTTTAGGTGGGCAAGGGAATATGAAAAAATTGAATTAATTCATTACCACTTTTGGTGCAACTAAGGGATCTAAAGGGACATGTGTACAAGGGAGGTTTATCCCAATTAAATTTAATAAAAGAATCTAATGAGGGTTTGGGAAATTGATCACTAAGAAAATCTATAAAAGGGATGATGGAGGAGGAATATGATCACACCGGTGCGTGTAAGGTTACACTGTCGATATTTTTCTTGTCTGATTTTCTTGTGGGAGTTGGGATTCCACCGATAATGAGTAGTATCTCGACCTTGTGAGGCGAAATGGGAGCTAGCATTCTCCTCTGTATTGTGTGTGTGTCCCCTTCATGGCTTGGGGGGACTGGGGAGAAGAGGCACCTAGAATTACTGAGGTACCGGTAAATTCTCAAGAATTAGCTTAATGGGAGAGAGGAGGATCGTCAACAGCCGAAGGACATCAACAAGACAACTTCGGTTATGGTATTTCTCACTGAACTAGTAAATGTGAAGTGTTAAGTTTATTTTATTTTAAATTGAAGTCGCAATGCTTAAATATTTTGTATATATGTTTGTGGGATATTCACAATGATCCTTGGGATGTTTCTCCAACAATTTTTATTGGTACTCAGTTATTTTTTTTACTTCATTGTGTTGCTTTACTTGTGTAATTCCTAAGTGATCACCTTCTGCCTTGCGTTTAATATTTAATGAAATTATATGGCACTAGTAATTACCCTCAACCATCAAGTTTTCTTTCTTACTTCCACCCTTGGGGACTGCAGACCTGGGTTCTCTTCTTATGAGTTACCATTCCATCTAAATCAGCACTCCATCCTCACAAAGTCAATTACTAAGGGTGTTGGTCACTAACTCTGATACTCAATTCTGTTGGTAAGTGCTAATTCCTTTGGATGGTATATTATTATATCAGTGGGTTCAAGTACATTTCATGACCAAACTCAACACGATATTATTTGGTTTGACCCTTGAAATCCTTGGAGGGATATTGGGACATATTTTTGAGTAAACAATTGCATGCGAACTGTTGACAAAACATCTGCATGAAAGTTACATATTTGCTCAGTGATCCTCAATGTTGTTTGTTGATGTTGAATGTAGGTTCATGATTGAATGCTGGAAGGATTCCTTTTGGTACCTCGAACCCAAGATACTTCAATCTAGGATATATATTCCATACATTTGTTACAACCTTTCAAATCTTAGATTGGATGCTAATTTTCTTGCAAATTTGTTGACGATACATTTCAATGAAATTTGGTATATTCACAACATTATTGATTTAAATATCTTCTTGATGGTCTTAAATTAAGAATTATATGCCAAAAAAGTTTTCCCTATGCCTGGAACCGAAGCTTCATCATCATACGATTTGTTCTCTAAACCTAGGCACATAGTCTTGTCGTTTTGATTCTTATATGAGTCGTCATCTAACTGATTGACGAAGGGTGCATTGATTTTATTTCAAGCTTGTAATAGTATGGGATCCATCTGGATGTTGGTGTTAGTTGACCTATGTCTTGTGGAGGGAACCCACACGTTTTTGACAAAGTCTCCCTGCATTGATGTGTGAAATTATCTCACAACCACTTCCTACTCTGCGTTTTTTATTTCCCAGCATAGAGAACTCACCATGCATTCCAACAGACAACCCTGCGTTTTACCTCTACCCTTAATTCTGGTAGGTGAAACTTTTTAAAGAGTGTTTCAACTTTCATACCTTGTAAGAATTCCTGTAAAGAGCTCTGTGATGGGAAAATTCGCCCCTAAAATCATCTATGGTTTCAAAGCCCATAAGAATTTTTGTAAAGAGCTCTGTGATGGTAGGCTTACCTCGACGAAATTTTTACAGTAACCTTTGCGTTTGGAAGCATAGATTTCCCATCATTGAGGGCACTTCACCTCTACAGATATTTTGGATGTGCAGCCGATCCACCAAGTGGTTTCTCCTGGAGAAATCCTTCTCAGAACCTCTGTGCCTCTCCTCTTCCTCATGGATTATTCCAAGAGGATAAACTTGCGATTTTAGTTGAACTTTAATCCTCTATGAATGCAGTTACCTCAGCGATATTCCTCCTCATTGTGCTTGCCTCTGCGTGGCTTAAGTGCACGATTTATTTCCTTCCTTCCTCTTCCGCGAGTCACATCTTCACCTAGATTTCCTGACGACATCTTCTACGATTTCCCCTTTATTCAAGCGTGGAAAAGAGGATTCCAACCATGCACAGCATAACGTTTGGGATATTTTTGATTTATTTCCTTTTGATAGCTCGCTTCTGTTAGGCCCATAATTGTTTTAAAATTTTAAAAATCTATTGAAATCAAACTTTTACTTTCGGAACCGTCAGCCCCTCCTTCTAAATTTTAAAAAGGGTAAACTTTTATGACTACCTCGGTGTACCAGTCAGGCCCGAAAGCAGTGAGCACAAATTTCTCCTTCTAAACTTCCTATTTTCTTAATGGATTTGTTGAATAAGTTTTCTAACATTACCATTGTTAGGAAGTGACTAATTAAATAGTAATTTAAGGAATAATAAATTTTAGCATTAATTGTAATCTTATTCAACCATTATCCATGTGGTTCATAACCTGGTTTATCCCATGAATTTTTGTTAATAACTCTATATACTATATCCTCTTTTACAATGAGTAATGATCATTTTTATATTATTATTGATGTTCAATTTAAACTATCCAATTAAGGGTCAAATATCTCTATCACAATAATAATGAGGTAAACTAGAATTTAGAAGTGATTACCTTGTGTGTCATGATTAAGTCGACGATTACTCATGTGTTAATTTTGATGTGGATGAATGCTTGTAGTTAATGCGTCCAACATTTAATGTTGATAGGATGAGTATAATTTTGATAGGATGAGTATGTATTTAGGATTGATGTAGGATGGTTGAGTAGGTGGCTCATGGCGCTGTGAAATAGGTGATGGTGGTGGATGATTTGCTACTAGTTACATGATGAGATTTCCCTTGCGCCATGAGTTAGATTTATGTTCTCTCTTACACATTAAAACAAGGGTGGTTACCTTTCGCCTTGCCTTAGGTCTTGTATGATGGGTTAATAAATAGTTCCTCTTGCACCCATGTTTTAGGGTGTGCCTGATTGGATTAGAATATGGCTTCTAGTTACGTTTAATTATTGAAGTATGAATGATTGTTGGCCATTTTTTGTTCCACATAATGAAAAATCAATGTAATTATTGGTTATTGGTCAATTACTTCTTGCACTTATGGGTTTCATGAACTGCATGATGGTTTACATCTTTGACTTTTGCGTGATGGTTTTTATGTCATGATTGTTGTAGACTTTAGACTTCTTGTGCCTTTAAATTTTTGTCTCATGTGATGGTTTAGAAATGGTTTAACTTACACCTTGGTTTTTGTGGATGAGTAGGTGTTAGGGTTTTTAGCATCTTGATGATCGTCGATGATGTCGCTAATTATTATGATGTTTGATTTTACTAATGCAAAAACAAAAAAATGGCTTGTTGTTCGTTGCTTATGTGTCATAACGGCTATGTCGTTACATATTGTATCAGGGCCAGTTCAACCCTACGATTGTGGATCACCATGATTTCCACTACAATAAACCCTTGAGTAATAGCCTACTATTAATTAAAACTTTAACGTGTCCATGTGGTGATCTCTATTAGAGGACATTGTAGAGGTTCACAACGTGGTGCTGGGGAGGGAGGTGTGAAGCCTCTAGAAGCACTCGCGCCCTCAGAGTCTAACCCCACAAGAGGAAGAACAAGTCCTTGGCTAGAGTCGATTGCGGTAAGGGATGAGGATGGTATGACAAGGTCCTTCCTGGAAATTTCAGAGGCCTCGATTCATCATCTGTATTGAGATGAGGCCAGGGTACCTGTACCCCTGAGGGTCCATAGTGCACCCCAAACAGTACTATTATCTTTCATTAAGAACTTGAGAGGGTTAAGTTCGCATATTCATGAGTTCCACGTAAGACTTAGCCGCCGCAACATGGTTGTAGATCAAGGTGATTTGATTCGCGATTATGACCTCCAGCATGAAGGTCCTCTTAGTCGGTCTTTATCTAAAGGGGATTGCTCTTCTATGGAGGAAGATGCTCCTACCTCAGCTAAACATGGTCGTTGAAACTGTGTTAGGGGAATGGTTCCGGGAGAAGTAATTGTCAGAGGAATTCGTTAAGCGCTAGCTCAATGAGTTTAATGCCTTACGACAGGGTGGTCATGTGGTGTCAGGTTATGAGACCAAATTTATGGAGCTACTTTGGTATGCCCCACATTTGAACATGAAGAAGCTGGAGATCAGCAAGTCCGTGATCGACCTTAAATCCATCTTTTGTGTGAAGGTGAGGATATAAGGTCCTCGAACGTTGCACGAGGTAGTCCAATAGGCCTTTTAGATAAGAAGGAATTGACCGCAGGAGTCAGGGTAGGACGCCTGCAAGACTGTCTAGACTGATGACATCTCGATGCAGCAGCATCAGATGCTAGCCAGACAAGACATTTGGGTATCAAGATACGTTTATTGAACCCTTGTTCAGGACACCACGACGACGATATCCTCAGTAAAAGACCCCTACAGGGACCACCACCAGCAATCGCAGTTAGTCTTGTTGACAGAATAGACTACGATCTTTGGCTCGGTAGGCCAACAACTTATACTTAAGGGCCCGACGTTTTGGACTAGAGATGCGTGTTGGACATGTGGAGAGCCACTTTACTAGCTAGACTATCCAATTGGAAAATCTAGAGAGATCAGGTCAGCAAGACACACTATCGTTGTGGAGATGGGCATGGCCCACAAGATTCATGACCGCGGTGAATCACTTCTAGGATGAGCACCCGTCCACATTGCTCGAGGTGTCTAGTACCATCGCCAACCAAACCTTAGTAATTGCTAGATCTCGGTGCTATAGAGAGCTCTATTCTTAAGCACCGTGCTGATGGGGTTCAGGTAAAAGCATTCGACATGACAAGTTAGATTGGTCAATATGGCTTCAGGTGGCAACTGGATGGTTGGAGGAAGGGGTATGAAATGCCTCTTAAAATTGGGAATAGTGTAAGATCTTGACAACATGGTTTGTATGGACTGGTTGGAATCACATGAGGCGATACTCAACTGTAAGCTGAAACAATTGAGTGGGGCAATGATGAGAGACAGAGACGTGTGATTGTAGGAAGGAACCAGGGAGTTTCCCTCAGGTTCATCTCTTCCCTACATTTGCAGAACAACATGCGCAAGGGATGCGAGCTATATGCGATCCTTGCGTTGAACGAAAAGAGCATGGTGGAAGGACTAGAAAACCTTTCGGTAGTATGAGAGTTCACGAACGTGATTCCCACAAGAATTACAAGGTGTGCCGCCCGAATCCAAGATGGATTTTTTCATCGACTTAAAATCTGGAACTAAACCGATACGGATAAAACCTCATCATGTGTCAACCTATGAGTTACAAGAATTGAAATGAAATTGAGGGAGTGTTGGAACTAGGACTCACGTCCAATTTTGTCACCTCGAGGTGCACCTATTATTCTTATATGGAAGAAGGATGGGTCGTGGAAGACTATGTATCGACTACCATATTTGAACTCGACAATGATCAAGAATCAGTATCTGTTGCAAAGTATAGACATTTTGCTGGATCAAATGAACAACGGGACAATGTATTCAAGATGGATTAGAGATCAGGTTATCACCAGTTACGAATTCAGGAGGAATATATTACTAATACCCCTTTCAACGCGGTTCAAACACTACGAGTTTTACCGTCTGGCCGTGGGGATAGACCAACGCCCCATGGGTATTCATGAGCTAGATGAAAAGGGGTTCTGTGGATACTTGGACAAGTTCGTTCAAGTATTCAATGAAGACATTTGATATGATCTTTTTCGACGAAATACATGATTAACGTTTTCTCCTAGCATTACTGAGTTTACAGGAACACAAATTATGAGAAACGGTCGCAATGCTATCAAGGATTCATTTCTCAAGGCATGTTATCTCTGACGAAGGTATTGTTGTGGATCCGACGAAGGTGGAGGCTATTATGGAATGGCCTACACCAACGAACGTCCCAGAATTATGTGGCCTCTTGAGTTTAGGAGGATATTATCAACGGTTCGTCGAGGGATTTTCAAAGATAGAAAATCCTATTACGAAGTTGCAGAAGAAGAAAAAAAGTTTTTTTTGGACCGAGATATGCGCAGAAGAATTTCGAAGGCTCAAGTATCTAATGACGACAATGCCATACTAAAATTTCCTAATGTGGATGAGAACGTCTTGGTATGCACCGACACATCCAAGGAAGGCTTAGGCAGAGTCTTGATGCAAGACGCTCGAGTGATCGCTTGCATCTCAAGAAGGTTAAGAAAGAATGAGGAGAACTATGCAGCACATGACTTGAAGTTATTAGCCACTATGTATGCCCTAAGAGAGTGGGGTGACACTACCTGATTGAACGAAACTTTCAATCAATAAAAAAAAAAGGACCATGAAATAGGTGGCTCATGGCCCCATGAAATAGGTGATGATGGTGGATGACATGCTACTAGTTACATGATGAGATTTCCCTTGCACCATGAGTTAGATTGATGTTATATCTTGCATGTTAAAACAAGGGTGGTTACCCTTCACCTTGCCTTAGGTATTGTATGATGGGTTAATAACTATTTCCTCTTGCGCCCATGTTTTAGGGTGTGCTTGGATTAGAATATGGCTTCTAGTGTCGTTTAATTATTGAAGTATGAATGATTATTGGCCATTTTCTTTTGCACATAATGAAAAATCAATGTAATGATTGGTTATTGGTCAGTTACTTCTTTCACTTATGGCTTTCATGATCTCTAACTTTTGCGTGATGGTTTTTATGTCATGATTGTTGTAGACTTTAGACTTCTTGCACCTTTAAATTTTTGTCTCGTATGATGGTTTAGAAATGGTTTAACTTGCGCCTTGGCTTATGAGGATGAGTAGGTGTTAGGGTTGTTGGTGTCTTGATGATCGTCGATGATGTCGCTAATTATTATGATGTTTTATTTTCCTAATGCAAAAAAAAATTGGCTTGTTGTTCGTTGCTTATGTGTCATAACGGTTGGGTCATTACATGAGGAAGTAAAAAAAATACCCCTAGATTGCTACCAGGCTATGTTAAATATAGGGCCACTAGGAAGAGAAGAAGATCCATCATTTTACATTGTATCTTGTTCCATAGCTAGGAAAAACATCTAAGAGAGGTATTATGTGATCATAATAGAGGAGGATAGATTTTGTAGAAGCCATACATGCCACAACTCAAAGACAACTCCATAGAGAGTGCCTATTTCTTTGTACTTACATCATTTCTATACCATAAAAAAGAGAGTAGAGCAACCTCACCTTGTAGTTGGGTTTTCTCCTGTTTTGGGTTTCCTAAGTCATATATTATGCTTATTTGTGGATGGTGTGATTGTATTTTATTGTTCTCTATTTTTGGCATTTTATCTATTTCATGCATAAAAAAAAAACTAGTAACTAAATGTTCTGGAAATCTAAAGGAAAAATAACCAAGTAATAGTAAATATTTTAGTTATTTATCAGATCTATTGTGACGAACTGTTCCAGTGGAATATCCATGACAATTTACATATCATCTCCATAAAACCTTAGAAACAAAACCTATTTCAAAACACACTTTTTTTCACACGAATAACTCAATAGATAGATCCATATTATACACACTATGGATTACTTAACTACATATCCATCATATGTTTTAATTGTTATTCCTAGGTTGTGTTAAATTTAATCTAACAAATGATCCATCATTCATTCATGTAAATTACATATGTAATCTATATTTTACGCTGGATCATATTCTTCAAGTTGATATTGATATATAAATTTATCCAGATATAATGTAAATTAATGTAAATATGATTTGACATATATAGAATAATCTATGGATCATAATCTAATATATCATATAGATTATTATTTATCATATATAGATATATTATTTGATGTCAATTATGATACTAACCTCCAACATAATTTTATGTATGATGCTATTGTTTTAGCACTTACATTGTAGAGGTTTTTAAGTATCATAACATTTCAATAGGTTGCATATTTACATTAGTTTAATTTTCATTTTCTANAGTACGATGGACTTGTTGGGTAAGTGTTATATTCTTTGCATGTGTGGGGGGGTGTCAAATTTAATGATCCTCCCCTAGTAGTGGTGTACATGTGCATCGAGTGCTTCTCGAGGGGGGTCACAAGGGTGCCAGGATCCCCCCCCCTCCCTACTTAGTAAAATCCTTTGCACCCATATCCGTTGGGGTTTGAGGCAATGCCATGAATTGTTTTTGTGCAACTTTTGCTATTTTTAGTAGTTTTCTAAATTAAGTCTGAATTAATGGATTAGGGTTTTGGTANCTCTTTGTTTTAAAAATTTTACATCAAAGCTGACATTGTTTTTTATTTATTCAATATTATATATATTTTTTAGTGTACACGTGTCAACTCCTGGTTGGGCACAAAAGGAATTACGCATCTCCCCCATGTTGGGTTGTAGAAAGCACCTCTCAGTGCCATAAGTCACAAACAATGAAGTAAATATCCTATTTGATTACATAGGGTTTAAAGTGGGTTCAAGTTACTAAGAGTAAGTACGATGGACTTGTTGGGTAAGTGTTATATTCTTTGCATGTGTGGGGGGGTGTCAAATTTAATGATCCTCCCCTAGTAGTGGTGTACATGTGCATCGAGTGCTTCTCGAGGGGGGTCACAAGGGTGCCAGGATCCCCCCCCTCCCTACTTAGTAAAATCCTTTGCACCCATATCCGTTGGGGTTTGAGGCAATGCCATGAATTGTTTTTGTGCAACTTTTGCTATTTTTAGTAGTTTTCTAAATTAAGTCTGAATTAATGGATTAGGGTTTTGGTAGTTGTGGAATACCCTAAATATTTTATATATTGTATTTTGAATGGTGAAATTAATACAATGAATATTTTATAGGTGTGGAACCAAGGAAGGTTGTTTTTATCTCAGTTAAGGGTTTCTAACATAAATATGTATACTATGTGTTTGATCGATTGATTAGTTTATGTTTTTCTTAAGAATATTTATGCATATTTTTACTTCATGTGTTTAAATCTTACACAACTCAATCAAGAATAATGGTTATTTCACGTTTATAATTAAATCCCAAAAGAAATGCGTACTTCCTCAAACCTGATAATAGAAAGAATAGCTCATATGATAGCCTTATGGAGGAAATAATTCCAAGAAGTCTCCTCCCACATTAAGTGACATATGAACTAAATTTCATATTCCATGACAAATGGTAGATTTCCCTACATGAAGCATATTATTGAACCATGGTTAGGATTATTGGCAAAGCCATTGTTACATTGCATGAGAATGAGGCATATTTTGGAGGTGGTAAAATTAAAGGATTTAATTATTGAGAGGGGGATGTTATTCCAACTAACATTGAGAATTTTCATTAATAGAAGGTGGTATTTGATACCCCTACATGTTTCTTCATGTGAACCATCTAGTAAAATCAAAGTTACATTTACTYTATCTTCTACATGACCTTTCATTTTTCATTGAATTATCCTTTAGTATACCCCTCTAGTACCATACTCCATGAGTGCAATATCATGCGAAAAATGAGGGGAATAAAGTTTCRTGCATACTTGYTACATTTATTGTGATGGGTATTTCATTTGTCTTTATTATACATTTCTCATTTCTATTATGGTATGTGGTTCTACTTAGTTTCTAGTCTCTAAATTCYTTAAGTATTTGGGAAACATCTTTACATGGTCTTTGGTCTATTGGTTCATCATGGAAAATARCAGGGTCTCCAAGTTTTGTTCTACTCTAGTTACTATCATGGAATCATGTTTTCAATGCTATTGTTCCTCCAAGGGAAATTACTATGACCTATGGAGGGAATTACATTCTTGTTTCGAGGAAATTACTCATGTTCATGGGAAAGAACAGGGAATCCCTAATGCGTAAGAAATGGAAAGCAGAATTTGAAGCAAAGGATAATGAAGCTAATAGAACTCAAAGTAACTTCACCCTTGAATGTAAGAAACATGTATTGAATATATCACTAAGAATTAGAATCTTGGATTGAAATATCTAGTTAGAAAAATGAATTACCTAGAGTTATATGCTTTTACCGATATGCCTCCACAAGAACTTTTATCCCTTGCACTATTCCCTCAAGCTATGTTTAGTGACTCTTTTTAGAATAAAAATCAACCAAGTTGAATTTACTTCAAGCGTAAGACCATAATTTATTTTTCATATATATGTTATATATTTTTTTTATATTAGCCCAACACGCAAGCTCTACAATGTACAAGCAATATTATCTATTATGTTTTGATATTTGTTCATAAACTCATAAGCAAAATCTCTTATGTTGCACTGAATATTGTATGATTAAGGATAGAGCGTTTTCTTAAAAGAAAAATCTCTTATATATTATATAAGAGATATTGTATGATGATTATGGTTATATTTTTTTCTTTCGAAAATATAATCATAATTTTTATTTTAAATTACAAGAAATATCAAGTTTTCTTAGTGAAATAAATGTGGTGAAAAAATTCCATATATTGGATGAATTTTGCATAGTGACACATTGTTCATTAATAAGAAATATGGTATGCAATGTATAATAAATATTTAATTTATTCCACATTGTAATATGGATGAACTATCACATGTTGATTTGATCTATAAAGACAATGTTCCATTGATTTTGATAAATGTGTATAATCAATAGAGATAGGTTATATCATTGATATATTTATCTTAAAATATTTAATAATAATATTATAAATTTAATTTAGTTATTAATATCTACTAAATAATAAATTTGTCTTATGGAATTGAATACAATATGTAAAGATTATAAGCAACAGGTAAAAGCGCATTTCATAGAGTACATAAAAGAAATGAAAAAACCTAAATAAAGGAAAAGGAAAAAAAAAATGGAAAGCACCACTTGATGACATGGAAAACAATGATGAGGATAGAAAAGGAGGATTAGTGATACTTGTTCATTTGGATAAGCACTTATATCATTTACGACCACAAATAAATGTGTGATGCATATGAAGCCACAAAAGTCATTAGGTCTCTGATGACTCTTGGGTTTTCCATGTGAACTTTGAAGATGGTCACGAGGCCTCTTCCCACTAGTGTTAGAGGGTTAAAACTAAGAGTTAATCAAACTAGTGCATGTTGGTTTATGGAAATTTCCTCTAGTAATCCATCAATGAAGTTCAAACATCTCCAAGAGGACAAAGGGATAAGCATCTCCAGTCCTCATAAGCTATAAGTGTCTAGAG
>SNQJ01S0087484.1:32547-62506 GCA_010110895.2 Picea sitchensis
TGTCTTATGGAATTGAATACAATATGTAAAGATTATAAGCAACAGGTTAAAGCGCATTTCATAGAGTACATAAAAGAAATGAAAAAACCTAAATAAAGGAAAAGGAAAAAATAAATGGAAAGCACCACTTGATGACATGGAAAACAATGATGAGGATAGAAAAGGAGGATTAGTGTTACTTGTTCATTTGGATAAGCACTTATATCATTTACGACCACAAATAAATGTGTGATGCATATGAAGCCACAAAAGTCATTAGGTCTCTGATGACTCTTGGGTTTTCCATGTGAACTTTGAACATGGTCACGAGGCCTCTTCCCACTAGTGTTAGAGGGTTAAAACTAAGAGTTAATCAAACTAGTGCATGTTGGTTTATGGAAATTTCCTCTAGTAATCCATCAATGAAGTTCAAACATCTCCAAGAGGACAAAGGGATAAGCATCTCCAGTCCTCATAAGCTATAAGTGTCTAGAGAGAACCAAGTGACTCTTCAAATAGACATAACAGTTGTCCTCTAGTCTCGTATTAGGAGAGAATTTAAATACAAAATGGTCCACAGTCTCAAGATATAAGATGTATATCTAAAAAATATGGCGGTCCAAGCAATATGATGATTTTTCTCAATGTGAAACTAGTGATAAAAAAAGTTGATTTCATAGAGAGGGACCTTAGGCTACAATGTAACGGGAGTCTAGTGGTGTACACCAGAGGTTGGATGGGATCAAGTTTGGAAGAAATTGACTCTCTAGTCTCAAATCATGTGGACCAAAGGTAGGATCTATGAATCCTAGTAAGAATACCATTGTTTATATTTATCTTGAATTTATTAGGAACATGAACTGAAATTATATGTTAGGGTGGTCTATTAATATCAAGGTGTTACACACATAAGTGTCACACTACCAAAATGTTGCACTTAACTATCATAATTGTTATACACCTAAGTGTTACATGCCAAATGTCACACCTAAGTGTCTAACTGAATGTTACAACTTAATCACCATGAAGAAGTATATGTCATGACCCTTAGACAAGTTGGAAGGGAAACCTTTCAGTTGGAGGTCAAAATACTACATTTTTCCTTGAGATTTTTTCCTTGTTTGAGCTTCATCTCCCCCATGCCCGTATACAAGGAAGGATAAATCCCTGATCATCACCCCCCAAGAGTGTATTAGGGAATGATAATCCCTTGTTCATCACCCTGTGCATAGTTATGGGTCGGAGATGAAGTAGTTGCAACCATCATGCCTTGATTTGTGAGATATTTTTAGAGATCTTAGTTGGTTAATGGATTGGGTTGAGATTAACTCTATTCAAGGAAAGGAAATATTGTTATTTCATAAAAATTCTCACTTGACCACATCCTCTCCTCAAAACTGTCCTATGGTTGTGATGCCTCAAATCCTATATAATGGAGGCCATGTTTGAGTGAAAAGGGGGATAATTTCATAGTATCATAATTTTGATCTTGATACATTCAAGAGAGATGAGATTGAGAGAATTATAGTTATGACTATGTTAGACCCAAAGGGATAGACAAGAGAGCTTGGAGGTGCAGATGCAACGTCATGATTGAGATTGTAAGTGCTTCATTGTTATTTGATTCCCATTAACATATAACTTGGTGTATTCCTCTCATGCTTATGTGTTCACTATATGCATGCATATTGTTGTCTAATTCATCATATATAGATATGTTTATTATTAACAATATAGTGTGGAAGAAGGAGGTTTCATATTTTTACTTGCAGGACTTTTCTTGCACCTATGAGCTTCGACATCAACATCAAAGGTTGGAGCAGTGAATACAATTGATTTGAAAGGTAAGTCATCCATCCTTCTCTTCTCATTCTAATTGTTGAAATAGGTTTAGGGGGAAAGTAGTACACCATTTGTTTCCCTTTTGTCTTAGATCAAAGAGGGGTATTGATTTAAGGGGGGTTTCACCTATCCGCAGGGGGAAATTTACCACAAMGGAAAATTGGCGACTCCACTGGGGATTGATCATCTTGATCTTTCCTTAGTGATTTCTAGATTTTCTAATCTTTATTGTTACTTGATATTTTTTATTTTGATGCTTCTTATTTGATCTCTCCCCTTCCCACATCATCATTGGGAATCTCTCTGAACCAAACACCTGAACCTATCTCAGATATAGGAAAAATGTGTGTTTTCCGACCACTTTTAGGACTTTATCCCTACCATATAAGGGCATACAGGGTGACAATACCCTGATTATCACTCCCTAGTAGTGTATTAGGGAGCGATGAAACCCCTATTATCGCTCCCTCACAGTGTGTTAGGAAGCGATGAAACCTTGATTATCACTCCCTAGCAATGCATTGACGAGCGATAATCCTTTCTCTGGGTGAATTTGGAGCCTATTTTACCTCTTTTTTGTCAGTTCTTTGTCTCATACCTTTACATTAGAATCCTCCATGATTGATTGTGGCTTTGGTTGATTGAAGTTTAATGATTATCACATGTTTTGTTGCCTCTTTTGAGTTTGCAATTCCTTCAAACTGTGAAATGAACATGACTACCCTAGGTCAACTTCATCCTTTGGTTCAATCCATACCATCAATATTTTGATCCTCATTAGTTGTTATTCAAACTTATGTTACATTGATTCCAAGACCTTCAAAGTGGTTTACTTGTTTGTTTTTTGGATCATTTTCATTGATTTGGAGCTTTCTTATGTTGCACTAAGCCTTGTATTTTGAGTCTCTTACTTCTCCTCTTTGTAAAACTTATATTCCTTTGAGTATACTCCTGAGCTCTTTTGGAATTGTTTCTACTTTGCATTTTATCTTTGCTACTCTATTTTTGAGGTTTTATAAAGTGATTTGCTTTTACTTTTCATTTTGTATTCTTGTTTTAACAAAGATTGAATTCTTGTTATCAATTTTTTTATTCCTTTGGTCCTTGTTTTTCTTCATATTCTTTATATTTTAGATCCTTTGCAAGTGTCATTGAGTTCTTTCATTCTGATTGAAAGAAAAACAAAAGAATGTTCTCTTTGCAGTTTTTCATCTAAACTTGAAAAGAAGAAAACAAAAATTTTGCACCCTACTTTCATAGGTGGAGTGTTTTAGTACATATTCTAGAGCTTGTCTTTGTTTTTGGAATTTAGGGATATTAGTTTAGAATTTGTTGAAGGAAATTTGCATGGAATCGGGTATTTCGTTTCGTTAAGAAGTAAAAGAGCTCCTCTCTTTTCCTCAAATAGAATTCACTGAAACAAGATTTTTTGCATTTCATTATTTCTGTGTGATTTTGGAGTCGAGTCATAACACCATAAATTTCATCTTCATGCAATCTATTGAGTAAAAAACAAGCATTAAAAGGAATGTGGCACATAATCTAAAATCAATTAGATTTTGTTTTCTTTGATAGAAAACCAACAACTCTAGGATTTTAGGGCCTTTATAATAGGGTAGAGAGTTAACTCTTCAAGGCCACAAGAACAAAACCATAAATACTATAGAGAGAGAGATAAATCCAGTAGTAGAAATTGATGTTAGTCGAGAAAGATCCTCTCATACAGGGGTCAAATATGAGGTCAAGAAAAGCAATCAATTGATATTTCACCTCTTTCATTAGCCTAGTGGGACTATTGAATGTTTAGGGATTTGAAGAGTGTCAAATCCTTAGGGTGACGCCACTTCTTCTTAGTTTTTGGGCCATGAATTTGTGTTCGACATTTTCATACCCACTTTCTAGTATTGAATGTTGAATGTACCCCGCCCCCCTCCCCCGGTCATTCATTGTGAATTAGTAAACATAATAACCTCTCCTAGGATTACACATAGGCGAATGCAAATGGGATTCCTTCTTCAAGGAGGGTTCCTTGTGGTACCTGCAATAGATGTCTAGTCTCCACTTCAACGAAATGAGAGGATATTTTCTTACAGAATATTACTTGCACCTTGGGGTATTGTTGTGTGAGTATTACCATAGTTGCTCATTTATTCTTTAACAACCTCATATCCTGTCTGTGGAAGATCCTTACTTCATGTATCAATGTTATAAGGGAGTTGTTTTCTTTCTCTTATCTTGTAGGGACTTTGATAGTGTGTGATCTTTGATGATAAGCAAGACTTAGGTTGAATCTTCTTCCATGGAAATAGTTTCTAAGGCTTCCAACCAAGGGACCCATTTTCATGGGAAACCTTATTCTTTTACTTCATTTGGAAATACTGGTCCTCCATACATCGCAGCATTAAATCTTCCCAGTTTCACTCTGGGGTTACCGATATGGTTTTTTTCCATCGCTTTGGTCCCAAATTCCCCTGCTACTCCCAAAGCAAGCTTTCCACTACAAGAACATCAACCTCTTATTGACCATTTTCCTTCTTCACTCGTCATTTATTCTTCCCTTTCTTCTTCCTTTCCTAGTGAAATCCTTGAAGCTAGTAATAAGGAAGCTAAGACAACAAATAAAAGGAAGAACAAGAAGAAGAAAAATAAGCAAGGGGGAAATCAACTAGCCACTATGAAGAGTGTTTATAATGTTAAAAATCCAACCAACATAGGTCACAAGACCAAATTCCCTTACAGGATTTGTAAGGATGACCACCTTCTTAAACATTTCCCTGATATTCCCAAGGTCTTCAAAGTGTGGTACTTGTGTCCTTAACAAATCATGTTGTCATCCACTACAGGTCATGCTCTTAATAGCCCATCAAATAGTGATCATCAGGTTGGGGGAAAAAAGGGTAAATTTTGGATTCCTTGTTGTTTATGGATGGAAATGAACCTCACTTACCTTTTCTCTTATATGCATGAATCTTAACAATTGTTGGAAGACATTGCTATTTCCCAACAAAAACCTTTAGTTGTTTCCCATGAATATTCTCCCAACAAACCATTGGTTGATAAAGTGGTTAGTCCGATTCAATCCTCGGTTGATCTCATTCTTCCTTCAAAGAGTGAAGTGGATACCACTCAAGTTTTTCTTGTCACTTCATATTCCTCGGGACAAGGGTGAATTTCACCTATTTCAACAGAACCCCCTCCAAGCACTGAGGTCATTTCCTTTGATTGGAATAGTCTGGTAGAGCCTCGCCTTCCTTCCTACCTACCTTTCTAAATCACGGAGCAGGTTTGTGGTAAGATCACGGTACATCACACTACTTTTTACGAAGGTGCTTTTGTTAGCATTCTATCCTCAACTGCTTGGAAAGCTTTGGGTTCCCCTCCGCTTGTGCTAGTTACCCATCATTTGTTGGACTTTAGTAGAAGATCCAGTGAACCTTTAGGGATCCTTACTCAGCTACCCATCATATTACAAGGGAAAATTGCTAGTATCTATGTCATGGTAGTCCAAGGCCTGTTGGAATTTAATTTACTCCTTGGACAACACTATGTCTATTCTATGAAATTTTTCGTGTTCACTCTCTTTTGAGTGATGCATTTCCCTCATAATGGAAACATTGTGACCATTGAAAAAGATTTTATTCATTAGTCTTGATCTAACTATCGAGAATCCAACTTCCCTTAATGTTCCGTATATGAAAGTGGTATCCATCGCCATAGGTTAATTATGTGGTACCACATCCCATGCTTTTCAATGTTGATGAAAAGGTGCCTCTCACTATATGCTAGAATTATTTTTACTTAGATCAATTAGTTGACATGGTGAACCCTTCAATGGAGGTTTTGGAGTCTAATATTTCCCTTGTTACCCCTATTGAGCCTCTTGACATACATTCATTCCAAATCATTGCTCTTCCATATGATGAAGACCTCTTGGAATCCATGGTCAAGTCTTATGAGCATAGTTGAATTTCTGTGTCAAGATTGTTAAAAAATGAAATAGATAACCATGAGCATAATTCTCTTTATGTGTTGAGATCATTAAAAAATCAAATAGATAACCATAAGCATAGTTAAATTTCTATGTCAAGCTCATTAAAAAATGAAACAAATAACCATGGGCATAGTTTTTTTTCTGTGTCAATCTCATTAAAAAATGAAATAGATAACCATAAGCATAGTTCACCTTTTTCGTCAAGATCATCAAAAAATGAAACATAGACCCCTCCAATTGAGTTGAGTCCTCCACTAGATCTAGTACCTAAACCTTCATTTCCTCCACCTTTGTTAGTTGATCCTCTTTCTTCCTCCCTCTCCGGTGAACCTATTTATATTAGTATCCAAGAGTCTAATCGGGTGTAGAAGAAGAGTCAACGGATGAAATGAATCTTGGGGGGCATGTCTCCAGCCTCTGGACATCATGTTGGATTTAAGTCGTTATCTTATGTCTATCATGTTGGGGGAAAAGTGTCAACCTTTGAAAATCATGTTGGGAAAAAACTCGTTAATGGGTATCACTTAAATTACCAACCTAAGGACATCATATTGGGAATAAACGCATCAATGGGTATCATTCCGAGCATAGTTCATTTTCGGTTTCAAGCTCGTTTAAAAATGAAACCAACCTCAAGCACAGTTTCATTCTCGGTTCCAAGCTCGTTTAAAAATGAAACCAACCATAAGCACAATTTTATTCTTAGTTTCAAGCATGTTTAAAAATGAAACCAGCCATGAGCACACTTTCATTCTCTATTTAAAACTCATTTAAAAATGAAACCAACCCCAAGCATAGTTTTCTCATTTAGAAATTAAACCAACCATGAACATAGTTTCATTCTCTCTTTCGAGCTCGTTAAAATATGAAGAAAACACTTCGAGCATGGTTCATTCTCTATTTCAAGCTCATTAAAAAATGAAGCAAACATCTTATTGTTTTCTTAATGGTTTCTCTTGGTACTACTATTCTGCTATTTGTCGTCTCGTTTCCTTATGGCCATTGCAATTATGCTTGACACTAGCCTTTCGCATCATGATTCTCCCAGTTTGTACTTAATCTCTTGAGAGACACGTTGTTATGAGTGGTCCTTTCTTTCCATGCCCACTTGATATGCCCTATAGTAGTCATTGCTTAGGATTCGTTCCACTCATTGGAACTTAGTTGCATGTCACCTATTCTCTCTAGACAAGATTAGTCTTTTTTTCTTTTTCATGCTCATAAATACATGAGAATAAGTTACCAAGTATACTTTTATCACTTTTCCAGGCTCATAAAAACTATATGAAAAAGGAACTCTTTGGAGTCTCCTTTAAGCTCTTTTCAGACTCTATAAACATGAGAAGATTGTTGAGCGATCTTGTTTCCTTCTGCATTTTTTAAAATGATTTGAAGGATAATCAATTTGGTGTAAGTTTAATCCTTTTTCAGATTGAATGGACTAATTACAAAAAAGGAATACTCTAGTCAAACAAATTACTAAAAAGGAATACTCTAGTCAACCTTGGCTAGAAGAGTTCTCCCGTATATTGTTTTACACTTTTTCAAGCTTGGGGGACTAAATTTACAAAAAATAACACTCTTGGAGTCTTCTTTAAGTTCTTTTTAGACTCTCTAAATGTGAAAATACCATCGAGTTTATCTTCTCTAGGCTCGTAAAATTATACATTGAAGGACCCATATGAGATCGAACCCCTCCTTCTTCGGGATTGTTAAACATGTGATGAGGGACTCATCAAAGAAGATCTATATCGAACATTTGTTATCCTCCTCAAGCTTGTTAAAAAAAAAGAGTTACTCATCATTCATGGTGGAGAGGGTGAAATTGAGGGAAGTGGGTCAAGTTTTGGAAAGCATTATGGAAACTGTTTGTTTTCTCCCTTGAACATGACACCTATTTGCTTCTTGTCTTACAATTGGGTAATTTTCTTATCTCTAAGTCATACCAATCCTACGAGTCATCATTCTCATTTGGCTTACCCGAAGAGTGCCACAGTTATCATTGCATTATTTTTTGGTATATCTCTCATCATTCAATGTTTCCAAGTCATTTTTTGTTCCTCACAATGTTCAAGGGAATTTTCAACCCAAATCCACCACTTTGCAGTATTACCAACTTTCATCCTCATGCCAATTTGTTCTCATTTGATCTATCATCTTACATCACTTTCCTATGTCAATGTTTTGTCGATGATGGGGGACACATCATTACCCTCCTTCGACGATTTTATTCCTGTCGACTTCAACACATTATCCATGAATTATGCCTCAAAACCAATTGGTACCTTGGAACCTACATGCCTCAATGGTAGGTATCCTTTCTTTTGACAAGAGGTTTACATCATTGACCTCTTATCGAATGATTCCACAAATGTTTGACTTCATCTCATTTATTTGCATTCGCTAGAATATACTAGGGTACATTGGGAGTCATTATCATCATTGGTGATTTCCCTCACACTTGTTAACAATATACATCAATGATTACTAATAAAGTGGTTTCTACCATGTTCAACATCAACACATCTATTCACATGGCTAGAATCCTACCATTTCGAGATCGGGACGAAGACCCTGGGAACTCCTTAGGTACCTAGGTTGCAATGAAAACTATTTAAGTACTTTGAATATTCTAGTATGGTCATCATGATGGAAATCTTACTTTGAATATATATATATATATATATTATCACATAGATCCACTTTGTATTGTTCTATGGCTATGTGTTTTTCATATCATAGCTCCACTATGTATTCATTTGTGGCTACTACCTAATTGATTCATGGAGATATGGATCCACATTGTATCTTTGGAGGCCATATCCGTAGTCAGTTCTTTCATGGATCTGGAGTGTATTGGTCAGTGACTATCCTTTGAGTTAGTATATTCTGAGCATGTGTATTCCTACCTCAAAGATGATATGTATATATTGTTTGATGTTCGTTTGCAGCTTCTTCCCAGCTCTCCTATACCAACACCCTCACATGCATATTTTTGTAAAGTGTTTCGGCCAACATATTTTCTTTTGACCTCACACTTTAGGGGGCATATGTTACACACCTAAGTGTCATACTACCAAATGTTGCACTTAAGTGTCGTAAATATTATACACCTAAGTGTCACACACCAAATGTCACAACTAAGTGTCAAACTTAAGTGTCACACTTTACCAAGTGTCACAACTTCATCACCATGAAGAAGTGTTTGTCATGACCCCTAGACAAGTTAGAAGGGAAACCTTTCAGTTGGAGGTCAAAATAATACATTTTTCCTTTAGATTGTTTCCTTGTTTGAGCTTCATCGCCCCCCTTCCCATATACAAGGAGGGATCAAACCTTCATCATCGCCCCCCAAGAGTGTACTAGGGAGTGATAATTCCTTGTTCATCAACCTGTGCACATTTATGGGAGGGTGATGAAGTAATTGCAATCATCATGTCCTGATTTCTGAGGTTATTTCCAAGAGGTCTAAGTTGGTTAAGGGATTGGTTCGAGCTTAATTGTATTCAAGGAAAGGAAATCTTGTTAGTTCATCCAAATCCTCACTTGAACACATCCACTCCTCAAAACTATCCTATGATTTTGATGCCTCAAATCCTATATAATTAAGGCCATGCTTGAGTGAAAGGGAGATAATTTCAGAGTATGGCACTCCTGATCTTGAGACAATCAAGAGAGAGGAGAATTGGGAGCATCATACTTATGATTGTGTGAGACCCAAGGAGCTAGAGTGTAGAGCTTGGAGGAGTTGTAGCAACGTCGATATTGAGATTGTAAGTGCTTTAATATTATTTTATTTCCATTAGTAAATAACTTGGTATATTCCTCTCATGCCTATATGTTCACTATATGCATGTCTATTATTTTCTAATTCATCATAGATATATATTTTTTTGATTAACAATATAGTGTGGAAGAAGGAGGTTTTGTCTTGTTCCTTGCAGGACTTTTCTTACACCTATAAACTAGGACATCAAGATCAAAGGTTGGAGCAATGAGAACAACCAACGTATAAAGTTAAGTCATCCATCCTTCTCTTCTCATTCTAATTGTTGAAATAGGTCTAGGTCGAAAGTAGTACACCATTTGTTTTCCTTTCGTCTTGGATGAAAGAGGGGTCTTGATCTAAGGGGGGTTTCACTTGTCTACAGGGGGGACTTTACCACAACACAAGGTCAATGAGGTGAAGCATTAAAGAGGCTCTCACATAGAAAAATAAATCATCCCTACATTCTTCCTACTATATATAGAACTTGAGAACAATATATCGATATGTAAGAAGACCAGTCTATGAATTTTACATTCATCTAAGTCATCATTGTCACTGCATGAAATATTTTCAATGTAATGATTTGGGTTTTGCCAAATTTTTCAAGAATGATAGCATGCGTAACTAGTATCCTATCATATTTCATTTATTTGAAAATAAAATATTTAAATATTATTTTGAAGAACCGCTAAGATCCATGAAGGAAGGAGAAACCCTAGCTTTGTATGTTGTAATACCCTATCTCTTACAGTCACATCATCCACGAATTAGTTGGTAGACTATCACAGGGCCAGAGCGCTTGAGCTCCAGAATGGATCCATGGGGAGGGGTGCAACCCCCCTCATACAAAAATGTTGTAGCAAACAAATGAGCGGGGTTAAGATATAATCGGTCGCCCTTTAAGTCACCGACCCACCTGCATGAATAGATCCTGACCAAAGAGAAATTTTTAAGCAATGAAATGGAGGTAGAGACGAGCATGTTTTATCCAAAGGGATCTCAACGATGGGAACTGGGGAAATTCATCCTCCAATCTAATAAACTTCCAAAATACATCATCAAATCGACTAGGGTAGGGGAACACACTCAGTTCATGAAATAGCATGCCTTGATCAAGAAGTTTTGGGGTTTTTGGCCCTCGGAAAGGAACCTCATGCACTAGATCAAAACTTGGTGGAATCCAAAGGGGGACTATGGGGTCCAACTCAGCTCCAAGGGTTTCTTCATGATTATCTTCTATGACCTAGAGGACAAGGACTAGATATTCGATAATGGATCTTTTTTTTACAACTCTATATGGATCTTCCTTAGAATTTGGACGGATCACTTTAGCCACAAGAAAGAAGATTTTACCATGGCACTAGTTTGGATCCGCCTTTACTCCTTACCCCAGGAATTTTGTCTTGAAGAAATCCTAATGGGTATAGGAAACATAGTAGGGAATTATGTAAAATCCTTAGAGGTGACAAACAAAGGAAATATACCACCTACGCCCACATCTACGCCTACATGGATATCTCAAAATCCCTATCAGGTTCAGTAACTATAGAATACCAGAACTAGACCATCGACTACGACCACATCCCCTTCCATTGCAGGAAATTTCATGAGCATGATCACCTCTTCCGTGACTATACTCTCGATGCCCAAACACCAAAGACATGGTAAGGAAAACAAAAGGATGGCTTCACGACAGTCACATGAAGGAAAAAACAACCCCCCAAGAAGCACAATCAAGAGGGTGGCCAAAATATTCCCACCAACAACTCTTTTGATATCTTAAACCAACTCCCATAAGAAGAGGAAGTGGAAATACGCATTAAAAAAACAATCAGGACAAGGATAAAGGAAAAGACAAGTTGCAGACTGAACCAACTATAAAACAGATCCACGAAACAGACCCCTCAGCTCGGTAGAATGAGGAAAAAAAATCAGAGGACAAAGGGGACACACTCATGTAGTTGGAGGATCAAAATTTGGCTAACATTGACCTGGAGAAACTTGAGGAAGCCTTCAACAAGAAGGAGATGCAAACCATCCCAGTTGAACAATTAAGAAAGTTTCATAAAGTGCTCATTGATTCCACCGTAGAATCCACTTCGCGATTGGGTATATCCCCAGATCCAACACCAGATCCAAAGCATACCCCTCATGAAGGAAATCAACGAGGCTAAAAATCATCACATCAACTGATCAAAGAGGTAGGAGATTATATGCTCAACTCAGGACATATCCACCGTCTCACAGAATGTTTATTCTCTCCCCCGCCTAACTCCTTATGATGAATATCATCACTTGGAACATCAGAGGGCTCAATGAAAGGTCCAAACAACTGACCCTTTGAAACAATATTCGTACAGAGAATCCAGACATTCTCCTTTTACAGGACACTAAATGTACAAGGGACGCAGCAAAGAAAATATTTCATAGATGTTGGAGGCATTGCAACTCAATTCACACAAACTTGAATGGCACAACAGGGGGTCTCTCCATTTTGTTGAACCCTGCCACAATAATTATTGATCAACCTTTTTCCACAGTTTGCATGCTCACAATCCATTTTTGGGACTTGGGATCCAACAAGGATGGCATGCTCACAAATGCATATGGGCTGCAAAGTTCCCAGGAAACAAACCTTTTCTTATAGAGGATATACACCATAAGTGCGTTGATAGGTTCTGTGCACTGGATAGTGGGGGGATACTTCAACATCATCCTCCCGTTGGAGGTGAAGAGTGGAGGAACAAAGCGGATGGAACGAGGTAATGGTAAGTTCATAATGCTAATAGACCAACTCAAACTCATTGACATAGAAACTAGAAATGGAATATTCACCTGGTCCAATTGGAGATCTAGCCCCCAACACGTTTCCTGCAGATTATAACTCTTCCTCATTTCATAATCCATAATGTTGGAGGATCCAGTGTTAGAAGCCAATGTTCTCCCAAAATATGGTTCAGACCACTGGCCAGTCTCCCTCTAGCTAGACATAGGAGAAACACCCAATCTCAAACCCTTCCACTTCGAAAAATTCTGGTTCACTCACCCATATTTTCAAGAAATTTCCCAATCCTGGTGGAGGCAGGAAGATATTTCTCATGGCACAAGCATGTATAAGTTCTAAGAACGACTGAAGAATTTCAAAATGCAACTAAAAATCTGCAAAAAAAATGTCTTTGGAAACATCTTCCATAAAAAAAAGGAGATTGAGCAATGACTAGAGGATCTGCAATAGGAATTCATTCTTTAGGGATGGACAATAAATTCTGCAAGGGAGGAAGAAAATCTCTAGGAAGATCTAGAGGAACGACAAAAACAAGAGAATATACTCTGGAGACAAAAATCTAGAGTACAATGGATCAAGGAGGGAGAGAGGAACACCAAGTTATTCCATCGCTCTATGGTGCATTGACGACACACTAATAGAATCACCAAGCTGGAGGATGCTCAGGGAAACCACATTATGGACCATGTAGGCATAAAATTCGAACTGGTAAGTTACTACAAATACCTCCTATCATAACCCATCATGGACAGAGTGCAGACTATACGTAAGATAACCTGGCACATCTCCTCCCTCATCATGATGGAACAAAATGAAACACTAATGAGACCGATCACATAAGAAGAAGCGGACCAAGTAGTCACAAATTCCTCTGGGGAAGGCATCGGGTCTGGATGGCTTTACAATCAAATTCTTTCACTATTGTTGGTCAATGATTCGAGAAGAAATCTGTCAACCCATTGAGGATTCTCATGCCTCAAGGTAGGTCCTCTTGGAATTTAATCCCACTTTCCTCACTCTAATCCCAAAGGAGGAAATGGTTACCCATCCAAAGCAGTTCCGCCCCATTTCCCTATGTAATGCAATCTACAAAATCATCATAAAGGTAATATCTGTAAGGCTCAAACCTGTCCTTCCTTTCATCATCTCCAAGGAACAATCAGGCTACGTGGAGGGGCATCAAATTATGGACAATGTCATCCTAGCACATGAGGTGATACATTCACTCAGATAAAATCGCACCCCATGTATTCTAATCAAATTGGACCTCTCAAAATATTTTGATAGAATTAGTTGGAAATACATGTGTTCCCTTATTGAGGTCTTTTGATTTGACATGGATTGGATAGATTGGATCATGAATCTCACTTCTTCAGCATTTTTTTCCATTCTGGTTAGTGGAATGCCCTCCCAACCCTTCTCCCCTACCAGAGGAATTCAACAGGGGGACCCCTTCTCCCCTTTCCATTTTTTCATCATGGATGAGGGCCTTGGATGCTACATAAATTCCTGGATTGAGGATAGTTCCCTCAAGGGCCTACCCCTTCAAAATATCTAGCCGACATCCTCTTAGTCAATCTCTGGATGATACCTTGCTGATGAATACCCCCACCGCCCAGGAGGCCAACAAACTCAAGTCCATCCTCACAGACTTTGTTGATGCTTCAGGGACGTCCCTAAACCTTAAAAAATCCCAACTGTTCTTGTTCAACACCTCGCCGGTGGTCCAAACCCACATCTCTATACTTCTGGGTATCCCCAAGAGATCATTTTCGTCCAAATACCTTGGTATCCCCCTTACATGTGCATTCACTCGCAACATCTTTTGGGACAACCTGTTGCTTTTCATCACCAATCAAATAAAAAATTGGAACTTCTAATCTATCAATCTTGCAACCTAACTAGTCATTCTGAAACCAGTACTTCAAGCTCTCCTGAACTACCTTTTTACAACATTGGAAGCACCATAGTCAGTCATAAAATCTATCAGGAATCTGCAATGAAACTTTCTTTGGCATGGACACCATCCTGACAAGAAATGGGCTCTAATTGGGTGGGACAAAATCTGTCGCACAAAATCCATAGGTGGACTCGATCTAAGGGATCTCGGAAAGATTAACCATATAATGGGGGGGAAACTTTGGTGGTGTTGGCTCAAACATCCCACGGAGTTATGGGCCAAAATGTGGAGGCACAAATATGTACCGACAACCAATGCAGATCTCCTTATCTGACTCAATGATCAGATTCAAGGCTCCGACATATGGAATGTAGCTTGGTGCAACCACCCTCTCATACAAAAATATGCTTTCCGGCAAATTCACAATGGAGATATGTGTCTATTTTGGTAGGACTCCTGGTAGCAATTGCCACCTCTGCACTCAATGGAAGAGCTACGACCCCTCCACCAACAAATGTAATTCAAGAATCCACTTCATGTAAGGGATTTGTGGAAGATGAATTCTACACACCACCCCTGATGCATATGGAAGACTCAGTCTCATGAACTCAACATGCCAGAGGACAGTGATACACAACCTTGGTGTGAAATAGCCTTGCAGCGGAAGATTCGTATTAGTGAAGGAACAGACATCCTCAGGTGGGGACACTCACCAACAATAAAATTCTTGGTGAAGGAATCCTGTAACTACCTTCATGAAAACTACCACATGAAACCAAAAGAGCACATCTGGAGCACCATTTGGAATTTCAATTTTTGGTCGAAAATATTAATTTTCCTCCAGTTAATGGGCCAAAATCGCATCCTCACCTGGGACAACCTCTAGAAGCGGGGATTTGTAGGACCATCTATATGAATTCTCTTCTAGCAATGGGAGGAAACAATGGAGGACATTTTAAATCAATGCCCTCATAATGGGGAAATCTGGGACATGGTAGTGCAAATAATGTGTCGCTTCAACAGAAACAAAGACATCATTGTTAGCACTATTGAAAACTGGTGTTTAAACACTTATCAAAGCCCAATTTAAGACTACATCTAAAAACTTCTACCAGGATTTATCTTTTGGAAAATCTGGAAAGAGAGAAACAAAAGATTTTTTCACTCCCATTACTCCCCCCCCTTCACTACTTGGGGAAAGATCCTTGCTGTCATTCAAAAAACCATTAGAGCTGGTCATTGAACACAGGAAAATATTCAATGCGATCCTCCAGAAAGCATCATACTTTCATTGTAGTACTTGAATCTCCCTATTCATCCTCTCCAAACCCCCCTCTTTCTGCCATCCATAATCGTATCCCCNCAAGGATTCATAAAACTAATTTTTGATGGCTCTTCAAAGGGAAATCCAGGACCAACAAGCTTTGGTGTCGTTCTCCTAGATAGTATTGGATGAATTCTTCACATCATAGCAGGCCACTTAGGACTCAACACAAACAATGCAACAAAACTATGGAGTCTCATCAAGGGGGTCAAAATGACAACCTATCACAACATAAACCAACTCATTGTGGAAGGGGACTCCCAGGTGATAATCTCGCTCATTTCAAAAATCATTCATGGTTCCAGTACATCAAAATTCTCCCCATGATGGAGGCTTTTGGGCATGCTTGAAGAATTCAGAACCCTCCTGTGACCCACCCTCTCTCATCCCTTCCCACGTGAAAAGAGAGGCCAACAAGGTATCATATCGCCTAGTTAATGAAGGTGTCGTCTCAAGGAAGGATAAGATTCAAATGGATGCTTGAATCTCCCTAGCTCCCTCATTTCTTCTCCAGTGCACGAAAATTGCTCACCGTGATAGTCTTCCCCCGAATGGGGTGCCACGTTGCTAGCATGCAAATCCTAGTATTAAAAGATCCTCCTTCCTCCCTCACTTCCATTTCTCGTAGGGAGGGGAACATTCAAAGCGCTTTAGATCAAGTTCGACAGCTCCCTTGCACAGGTTTAATGGCACCTTCAATACACTATTTTTGGTGGATGATGATGGGTACTGGAGGCATGCACAAGGTCATTTCATCTCCTTTGGCACCCCTCCACTTCCTCTGGCTATGTTATGGTTCCTCCCACTCGCCTAAGATATCGCATTTTGTATTTTCTCCTATTGTTATCCCCACTCTGTGAATTTTCAAGATGCTTACAGTCTGGTATATCTCCACCGCCATGGAACGAGAGCATGGTAATCCCAAGAGAGCGGCATCCTGGTACAACTATGCTTCTAGGAAACATAGAATTTGTAGGTTCGCCCAACCATCTTCGACCTCTCTAATTTGTCGAGATGGGGGAAAAATTGTGTCTCTAATGGCCATTGTCGAGGAGGTGATTCCATAAGAGCCAATTATTGTTCCACCAGTCTCCCTTTTGTACACTGTTCCAGACCCCCATGAACCGCCTAACACTAGCCATTCTTCCCCTTCTTTAACTTGCGCCTGGGATTGGGTGACTTGCATAATTCAGGAAGAGATTTTGTTGGTCAATTTCCCAATGGAGACTCCACCACCCTCCTTAACTCCATACCGGGACTCGCACTCCACTTGTCTCCTCGCGCTAGAGCATCTAGAACTTATCTTTGAGATGATCAGGTATATGCAGGAAAAAATTCACATGCATACCTTACTCAACAATCGACTCGACATTCTGTATGAGGAACTCTTGAGTTCACAGAGCCAACAATGGTTCCCGACCTGTGTGCAACCGTACGTCTTCACTCCTCATGGTGGAACTCATTCTTATTCCTTTCCTTTTAGATTTATGCACTATTTTTGCAAAGATATAGTAGAAATTTCCATACTCTTGTTTAGAATTTTCTCTTCATTCTTAGACAGTTCAGACACTACATTCCCCGACCAACTGCTACAATTTCCATTTGTTTGGCGGAACAGGTGGCGTTTTTTTGCCATGATCCAGCTAGAACAAAAGGTCATCACCTGTTCTAGGGGATATCAAATGAAATATATAGAATAGGGATTAGATGTTGCTAATAGAGTCGAGTCATGTACCTCCTCATAGAAAAGAGAAGATCTTATAAATGAATGTGCTTTTGACGCATCTCATTTCCCCCTACTTATAATAAACCCCCTTGAATAAGGAAGTAATTGATATGGCTTCAAGAACAAGAAGGGTCGAGCCCCTACGAAGATTGAGGAAGGATAAATAGGCCAAGAAAGAAGAAATAAATGGTCGTTGGTTGTGGATCAACCATGAAACAAGTCCGGATTAATAAATGGTCGTTGGTTGTGGATCAACCATGAAACAAGTCCGGATTATCCAAATAAGAGTTTCCACTTGTCTGGAGGAACAGGTGGAAAACCTCCAAACACAACTCCATTATGTATGATTACAGCTTTTGATATAATAAATATTTTTTATTTATAAAAAATAAATAATATCTTAACACTAAAATGTTTGGATAACATGATGACAAACACTCTCTTTATCATGTTTTGGTGTTTAAAAATATAGTCCCAAAATCCCACATCCATACAAACAACTTGTATAGATAGATATTTTCATTTATCACATTATATGTATTTAAAGTATCAATGCTTGTAATTCATACTATATTACTTAAAGAAATAAACATGACAAGATAATTTAAATTTATCAAAATGAATTTTTAATAATATACAATGTTATAATTTAATGTTGCATAAGTATATATATATATATATATATTAGTATATATATAGACATATATATATATATATATATATATATATATATATATATATATATATATAAACATTTTTAAATTAAAATTCACTTCAAAAAATCTTTAAAATCATGATAAATAAAAAGTATTATATTTTATACAAATAATACCCATAATTAAATTATATTCACATAAAACATTAACCCTAATTTTATTAAAATATATTATTTTTATTATAAATCATTGTATTTTATACGAATGATATGATACATATAATTAAATTATATCCATATAAAACATCAACCTATAATGATAATGAAAGCACTAAAAGATATTAGCCATCTTTGCAAGAACACTTTAAACAATCTCACAACATAATGAAACAAGTCATAGGTATGTTGTACCTTTGAATGAATTTTAAAGTTAGTGATTAAGATTTTGTTCATTTTTAATGAGTGATGGGTTTAATTGTGTCAAAGTAAAACTCCTTAAGTAGTTATAAATAGTTTTGATGTATTTTAATTTTAAAATTTTAAAAAAAAAAAAAAAAAAAAAAAATTTATATTAATTTAATTTATTATATATGAAATATTAATAAAAGATTAAGAAAAAGATAAAGTTATATTATGGTTTTAAAATTTATATATATATTTAGTTTGAGTGGCAAACTTACTTCACAAGTTGAAGGTTAGGTATTACTAATCATTATTTCAAAAATAATTTACTTCTTATGATTAAAACCAGTTTTTTAATTACCACTCAAAGGTATTAGTTTTGTGGTCTCATTTTGATTAAAAAGTGGTTTTGCTATATAATGATGTGTAAGAAAACCAATATCATTTTTATTCATCTCTAAACTTATTTTTAATGACATTATCTACCTTTTTTAATAACATTTAACCTTAATCTCATCTTGAAAATTAAAAATTTGCTAAATAAAAATTATCCATAGATTTGCAAAATATGTAGGAAACTAGTACGATTCACAACCGTAGTATACCAAAATTTTCGCTTTAAAAAAAACCAGTGATCAATATATTATCAGATTATTCAAATACGAATGCCACCCAACATCTAATAATCATATTCATGCACGCATGGAATACACGTGAAGAAAACTATTACGTGTATTCAGATTCATACCATACTCGTATGGTGTGAAACATTCATTACGAAAATAATGACATTCATTGCAAACCAGGTACGATGTAAAAAAAAAGTGGAAGGTTCAAAAGATTTAGTAGTGGGAAGGTGGTTTCAAAGGTAAGAGGTGGAGTCGAGGTTTGGCGAGTGCAAGCAGAGGGTATTTCTTGGCAGAACTGGCTCCAAATTCTTCATCCTCCATGTTAATGTTCAGCTGCCCCTCAGGAAGCGACCAGTCGAATGCTTGGACGAGAACGCCTATGGCGTGTTGCATCGCGAGGTACGCCAAGTTGCTAGCCGGGCACTTCCTCCTCCCACCGGAAAAGGGCAAGTATCTGAAGTCACCGTTCATATTTGATTCAGTTTCGAACCTTTCCGGCCTGAACTCCGAGGGTTCGTCCCACCATTTGGGATCGTTTGCAAGTGCCCATATGTTAATGAACATGATGCATTTTGGGGGGAGTCTGTAGCCTGCTAAATCTACAGCTTCTTCATTATAGTGTGGATCCGTCATCGGGGCCGGCGGATGAAGACGAAGAGCTTCCTTCACCACGCACTCCAGATATGGGATCTTGCAGATGTCAGATTCATCCATCAACCGCCCATCACCAACAACTCTGTCGATTTCAGCTCGGAGTTTTCTTAAAACGCTCTGGTTTTGAATCAGCTCTGCCATCGCAAATTCAAGTACAGCCGCCACCACATCTTTGCCGAATGGTAAGACATCCTACAACACTCAACAGACATGCACAGACGCAATAGGAATTAAGACAAAAAAATTCATGAATCAACATAGCACTGCATATATAGTCAAAGTCTTGTACAACAACGTACCATTATTAATCCCATGAGAGATTTGTCTGATAGCCGATCTTCGCCTTGGAGGGATAAAGTGAATATGCACAAAATCTTTGGTCTCCTCGCTGATGTCGTTTTTATTTTCCAAATCAAGCCGATGGTCGTCAATAATAAGCTTGTAAACTCTCTCTAATCTTTGGCTTATTCTTTTGATTCTTCGACGTCGAAGGTGGCCCTGCAAATCTAGCCAACCAAGAGCAGGAATAAGCCCGTCACTAATAGCAAAGGCACCGGCGAGAATCATGGCCTCCTGAACGTCATCCCTGAAGGAATGCATTACCTTAGTAATAGGATGGTCGGATTGGGTGTACTTGTTACCGAATAACACTCGGGATATGATATTGTCCATTAAAGAATAGCTGACGCTTCTGAGATCAATGGCTTCTCCTAAACCTAAACCTAAACCTAAACCTCTTTGGGATTGGGAGAAGATGCCGTCCACAATGCGGAGGACTTCCTCTCTTCGGATATAATACTGCGCCCTTAATCTTGCTGGAGAGAATATATGGGTGGCGCATATCTTCCGTAGGTGGCGCCAGTGAGGGCCATTGGGTGCAAAATCAAGGGCGTGGAAATCAACCCCAATGTATTTTCCTGCAGGTGTAGGCGGCCTGGACGCCCACTCAGTGTCCTTGGTTTTAAGGACTTCCATGGCAAGCTCTGGACTCGAAACCACGATAACATTTGCACCGCCAAGGCGGAAATGCATCACATGGCCGTACTTGCTAGAAAGTCTAGCATAAGTGCGATGTCTGTATTCAAATCCCACAGACAGCAGAGAGCCAAGGAGGGGCCATCTAATAGGCCCCGGAGGCAACGTATATCGCCCTCTACGCCTAGAGAAAACAAGTAAATTAGACAAAAATACTGCTGCTGCTATGTATAGAGCAGCCCGAATAGATTTCATATTGCTTACATCAACCCAAGCCCCCATCATGATCATCATCCGCTCTGCTGCAGCTGAAGCTGAAGCTATTGACACCACAAACATAAACACTAGTAAGAAGACAACAGATTTCATAGAAATTACGGCCTCCAGCAAATTAGCCATCGTGCCTCCTACAAATCAATCGCGAAGGCAACCCCGTCCCTTCTCTTGCTCATCTGCCACTGCCCCGGACCGCTATTTATTAAGGCAAAAAATCTGCAAACCTGAAAATCCTCGTCAGAATATTGAAGTGGCAGGTAAAGTTACGCGGAACCCCTCATCCATGTTCAGCCGGATTTGTTTGTTCCTCATTTTATTAATGCCCCCTCTAGAGTGTGCATCATGTGATTAGAGATTTGTGTTTGAGATCTCTGCTCGATTTTCTCCATCGTTTTTGGTAAGTTGACTTGAACGATTCTCTCAGTCGTTTTTGGAAGTTAAGTTGTGTCGAAAAGGCCAAGATCCATGCTGTCAAATCCCACTTAGTAATATAAATTATGTATAAATTTGGCCACCCTAATCGGCCTACTGGATCTCCCGACGATTAATTATATAAAATTGTTATACACAACGTTTGCCTCTGCATTGGGAATCCGTTCTTATTTTCTTATTCCTCTGCGACAATTTAGACGTAGCCCAAAATGCTCCGAGATACGAACTTTGAACATCATATTGACACGCACGGTTATGCGCGTGAGAAATGTGCAATGCTATCAGAGGGAGAGAAAGGTTGAATGTTAACCTCGGCTCACCGGTGACGACCGTGCAGAACCACTCATCACGTGACTCACGTTTAAGTAGATCACGTGCACCCAGGTGATGCACATGAGCTTGTTGTATATGCCATAAAATATTCCATTAGAAAGTGCGGTATGATATGGCTTGCCACATTTAAAATGGTGATCTACATCCAAAAAATAATAATAAAAACGCAAGTGGATTTTTTTCCATTCCCCCGAGGTGGAGAGGATTGTTTTTCCATGTGGGTTTCATTAAATAGTCTTAAAGTAAGTTGAAAACCCATGTTAATTCAACACATCAAATTTATGTGTCTTTTTTCGTTTAATTATTCCATGTTGTGATACTAATTTAATTTAGACATGCATTAACCCCAATTATAAACCCCAACTTGTATACATAACACTCACACCCCACATTGGTGTCATTGGATTAAAAAAGCCCAAAAAGATATTGATGAAATTAATTATAGATTCGCCCCTAAAAGAGCCCAAGTGCAATTCATTATACATTGACCCCATATGTAACCAAGAAAAAGTGGTTTCGTTACTTGCATTTTGATTATTTGTGAACTAATGACAAGGGAGATAGTTACAAAGTAGTTAGTCCTTTATTTAGTTTGTATATTTGTAGCAAAATAATTTAAGTATGATACTGAGAATTTCAAAATATCACAATTATATAATAACATTTTGGAAACATTTATAAGTTTTTGTTGGAATGCATTCAAATCATGCATATAATAACATTGTATACATATGAATGGGTGATTGATATGCACTGTTTCTTAAAATTGATCGATCGATAAAGATGAGATCGATATATAACCATATTTTGTCAAACATCATGAGATCGATATTTAACCACTTTTTCCCAAACATATAAGGATTGTGTGGTGATCGATTGAAGCCAACAACGCATGATAAACAGCATTCGTTGTAAGCCTCTTATTTCTTATGTGCAAGTGTTTCGTTGAATATGTCGAGTGAATAAGGTTTACATCATTTCATTTTGCTACCTAATATACCTAGATCTACAGGTTAATAATTATGTTATACCAACGCTAGTGAAAACACACGCCAACATTCTCATTGATGTAGAGATGGCATAAACATTGAACGTATATTAAAACTAGCCTCCATACACCATTTGAAAAGTTGAATACAATCAAACCTGCAATCTGTGATAGGTGCTTAAGAATGTTGAGAGATGAAGTATCAAAGAAAGGGTAGTCATAGATCAATAGTTTGATACTTCAAGTCACCGCAAGGGACTTCTAAATTATTTGAACTTCAATATTGGCAGTAATTGAAAAACTAAGGATTTATCATTAGATTCACGATTAGTTGATTGAAGTAATCTAAATTCTTGTTCATCATCAATCCAAAGTTCTTGCACTTTAACTTACAACATAAGAAATAATTCTATAGCTTTTGGTTCTCTAATTAGTAATAAAAAACATGTTGATCTAATCCTGTATATAATGCTAAAATGATCTTGGTGCATTGAAAAGATTATGATCATTGGTGCATTGAAAAGATTATGATCAATGAAGCAAGTCAAGATCAGACTTATCCAAGACGATTTTGATAGATATATGGGAATCAAAAGCATCAAAGGAATAGGAGATGAGGGAATGTGAAGTAGGCCGACATTTAACACATTATGCCACCACCACATTTAATGATATTGTAGAAAATTTGAGTGTAGCATCTCACTTCAATTTTTAGCAAAATAAAACCATTTAACAAACTCAAATAAAAAGTAACTATTTTCCACATAGAAACAATTCTTCAATTCCATGTGGCCATCGTCTTCTAAATAACTTGTCCATAAAACAGGGCACACATCCATAAACACAATAATTTAATCCACCTATGAATGAAGGAGGGTGGACCTCCATGTACAAAAAGGAAAACCAAAAACTTGGTAATTGAACTCTACACATTTCTAGGGTTAGGTTGGAGGAAATGAAAATACCACAAGTTCTAGAGACCAGTAACAAAATTGAGCACAAGCCCCGGTTTTCACATTCAACCGCGCGAACAATAGTTGTGTACCTTATATCTAACTTCAATTTCAAACCAATCCTTCATCAAACAGATCGAAACAACAAAAAACTATACGGGCCTCTTGAAATTACATGCAACATAATTCCATTATGAGTTGAATTGAAAAAAAAGATTGTATCACAACTGAATTTCTATGTATCTAACATGACAGTGACCGTGACTACACTCCATGAATGTTTCTAATTGACTCATTCAAACATCAATATGGTAGCAGGTTAGAGATTCTAATAGAGGAGACAACACACAAGTCCTTGATCAAAGAACCAGGTACAGTAGCAACGAGAATAAGTAGGCGATTCAAAGAATCACTTGGAATCTCTTGTGAGTATTGGCGGTTCTTTTTCAACTAATTTCACTACTATCACCATGCATAATATATGTGGTGGGTCTCTCTATGCAGGCTTCTCAATGAAGCAGAAGGGTCTCAATGCAAGCAAAGGAACGTGTGAGGGTGGAGGTCCTTTTAGTGGGATATCTAGACAAGGGCAGGCATATGAGTATTAAAAACAAGAATAAAAATGGTTTAAGTACAATGATTATGAATAACAAGGTTTGTATTTGCAAGTTCAAAGAATTTCACAATGAAAATGTGTGTACCTACAAGCTCAAAGAATTGTGCAACTAAAAGGTCTATACATGCAACATCAAAGAAGAAGCTTATTCTCGTCTCTTCTAGATTTCGTTGAGGACAAATTAGGTTTTCCAATGCTTCTTCTAGTTTCTTCTCGATTTCCCTAATAATGATGACAACAATAACAACACTAGTAACATTTAGTGAGAAATGAGAACAAATTTTCAACATTAACATGTCTCACCATGGCTCAAATTAGACGGTGAGGATTACTGGAGTAGTATGTTAGTTATTTCTTATGCGTGTTTCCCTTCAGGTAATCATTTTTCTTTCTTAGAATGACATAGAATAGAAGTGATAGATTCATTCATTTTCAAAATCCCTATTGCATTTACAGATCTGATATGTGCAATTCCATAGTATGCATGTGGAATAAACCAACTACGTATGGCTTGGGATGATGGACCTGAGTATATTACACAGTTCCTTGTTATACTGGGTGGAATTTACACATACAGGTTCGCCATCGTTGATTAGGAGGGAACCTTGTGATGGCATGCTCATGTCACAGGTAGTGGAGCATGAAGCAGTGGCTCCATGCATGCTCCCAAGTGGACTTCCCTACAGTTTCCTACTCCAGGAAGGTCAATCCATCAACTATAGGAATCTCACCTTGATTGCATCATTCTTTAAAACATCGACTGCAACAAGTGTCAAATTCCCACCAAATAACCATTCACAAATTTGTTTTTTTAATTCATTTTTTAATCCGAACAATTCTGAAAAAGAAATGCATACACCAGGGAAATAATATCACATCAATGAGCTCTGAATGAATAAAAAATTGCATTTATAATATTTAATAAATACCAAAATAAATTTATTTTAAAAATAAATCAAGGTAATAAGAAATTTGAATGGAAACTTAGGTTAAATAAATCAAGGTAATAATAAATTTGAATGGAAAATTGGGTTATCGTTACAAATTAGAGTGCATAATATAAGGTCCTAGCTCCAAAATGCACCAACTAATGTAGAAAAACATATCGGGTAATAGGCGGTCAATGATGGTAATAGGCGATCAACTATCATTGACCGTGAGTCGGAAGCTAGAATCCCTAGCTAGAGGATGGGAATAAAAATGTCACCATGGTACATAATACTTGTGTAAAAAAATTAGAGTGAAACCTAAAATAAAGTGCACATGAGATTTCACTTGTTATATGAGAAAGAGGTGGGGCACAATGCATATAAAATTCAAGTTTCTATATCCTTTATTTTCTTCTGTTTGTTTTCATTCTTTATTAAAAGTTACATTTGATCTTTTATGGGGTATTGGTTTTACTTTTATGCTTGGAAAATGGATGATTGCTACACATACAAAGAATTAAGAAAATATGTTGTTATGAAGCACACGATTAAGATGTTGAAATGATTGTCTTCTTCTATTTATATGAAAGGTGAAAGAGGTCTACAATCATATAGTAGATCAGGTCCACAACACGAAACCTACTAAAGAGGTCCACATATGAATTGATTCAACCTTAATTGACACGTGTAAAACTACAAGGTTAAGATGTATCACAAGAAAAGATCTAAAGGATGAGCACTCCTCAAGAAGGGTCCAATGTTTCACCTACACAAACCTCCAAAGTTTAAATGCTCCCTCATAAGCCATGTGTACCTCTATGTCAACCCTATCTTCATGATCACTCTTGGACCCACGTGTTCTCAAGTCAAGTACAAGCCTTCATGCAAGAAACCAAGTGTGCCATGTCATCTAGGGCTCAACGCCCTCCTCCAAGATGACCAATGTTCCTCCTCCAAAGAAATTCAACCTTTAAGCAAACCATCTACTCTCCACGTTCAAATCATGAAGAATATCATCATGTTATCTAGGTCTCCAATGCTCCAAGGAAGAATTTCACAGAAGCATCCATACAAGGTCTAGAAATCAATTACAAAACCACCTCCCATGTGCATTTTCATCACATCACAACTAAGGGTCATCCATACAACATGCACCTCACATCACATGGAGCATGCCCAAGCATGATGTAAACACTTTTGGTGTAACATCAAAAGATAAAATTCCCCCTTTATGAGGAAAGTGCTTTCACCAACACCATTATGCTCCCTATACAACTCAACCAAATTTTCCATATACAAATACGAACCTACTACAATATTGGAATCAATCACTAGATCATAGAAAGGAAATGTCCCCTAGAATTTACACTCACACCTTGTTGAGGAACATGTATGAAGAACCTTACTCAGACATTTTTAGATCTTGCTAGGCTAAGGAAATATAGTTGGGAATGTTACTCGGACTTTATAGCCTTAAATTAAAAAAAAAATCACTTAATCCACATGTAATATGTACGAGGGACCAAGGATTATTTTATATATTATATGTAACTATGCAAAAGAAAGAAAGAAAAATATACATAAGTGTGTACATGGATAAGAGACAAGGGTAAAAGAAAAATCTAAAAAATATCATTAAGATACGCATCTGAGACTGAAATCATAAATCTAATTTTTATATTAAATTCATTCTGAGATACCAAACATAATTTTCTTTACAAACCCTTGTGAGGGTGGGGACCAAAGTCAAATTTAGAAGTCTCCGATGGGAACCATACAAAAAGAATCCGACAACAAAATAAAACTGAAGCTAAAGATCTGGATCAACTTTCTATAAAAATGCTATCACTTGACTCTGCAAAATATTCTTTATCAGTCATGAAATATAATCCATAAACAAACAAGAACATACAGAATGCCAAAGATACATCATACACCTTTAAAAACAAGTTGTTGAAAGATATGATTCAGTTTTGAATATTGTTTCCTTCAATAAGAACTTGTTCTCATCAAGGTGGTTTAGCTTTCTAGTAAACTCAGAATGAATGAAGAAAATAAGTATTTCACAAGTATAGAGAAGACCTTATATCAGAAGTTCCCATTCTGTTCTCTCTCCCCTTTATCTCTTCTATTTATTGAGATTTTATTCTTTCCCAATAAGTTATGGTAGTTCAACTACCTTTCTTTTGTTAAGCTTAATTAGCTTAACTAATTAGTTGAGACAAATAAATAATAATACATAAATAATGGTCTATTTAAATAATAACTAAATAGGTGGGACCCCTTGTCACTCCAATTTTTATTTCTTTAATGATCATCAAAATATGAAATATAACACCCCCAAAATTAACTCTCAAATATTCGCCTTGTGACTCCCATCCTCATATAAATAGTCAAATATTTTAGTATCAAAATAAAGCATGACTACAGCCAAAAATAGAATGATATCGATGTTGTCCAAAATATTATGTCTAAATGTGCCTTTTTTGTCCAAAAAAAATTGACGTCATACCAATAAAATTTGTCCTCAAAAGAAAATAACATTAAAAAGCATTAAAACCCATATTTGTTGTGAGAGGGATTTTTCCTCTTCTGACTGTTTCCTTCTTTTGATCCTCTTTCTGATTTGTCCTATGCAACAAACTTCAATTGATTAGAACCTTGTGGGTGGATTTCACTGATGAGATGGGAGAAACTAACTTTGAAGTGGAGATGAGAGGACACTAATTTAGAGGAGTCTTTGGAAGTGATCCGTAGGATCTTTTAATGACTTATGGTTGAGTTTTAATTTTGCATGCGTTTATTAACCATTTGAGAAAACTTAGTGAAAGAATGAGGAAAGAAGAGGAATTATAACAGCCATATACACATATGAAGATATGAAATGAAATAATAGACAACAAACCATAACACGCAGAATGATAACAGAGTTCGGCACAACTTTGCCTACGTCTTCGGGCCTTTGTCTCTGTGGGGGAGGCTTCTTTATTTCTGTTCAAAAGCTCAAAAGTACATCGCTGCAATGCCAAATGGTTACAAGACTGATCTGTTCATGTTATTCCATATCTCTAGAACCCGGCAAAGAAAACGGCACCCAAAACAAACGTCCGGAGCTCCCAAAAATGGTCCAACAACGTCTCCTCCTCAAAAGCTTCTCTGCATCAAAATGGATTTATATTGGTTTCCCTTCAGTATAACTCTACTCTGGCTGCTCCTATGGCTTTAGAGCGTCCAAAAACCCCTATCTGGGCTCTTTCGGCACCTCAATCGGTCGAAAAACGAAGAAGTTATGCCTCCCGAAAGTCTTCCCCTTCATGCTTGCTGTCTCTGCATCTACAAATTGCACCCTTTCAAAATGAACCTGACACACACGCAATTTAAAGCGTGAAAACCCAGCACCGGGCGCAACCGCGCCAACGGTGAAAACCGTAGGACGGTTATGGGCACGTCAGCCCCTAACCACCTAGCACCTGGGCATATGAGTCCATAAAACTGACCGCATATATAAAAAGGGCTTAACCTTTTAAAAGCCAATAATAAAGCGCCAAATGTCGGGTGCATGTTTAACTATTTGAAAAACCAATTTATAACACCTGCACTCCAAACATTATGGTCATATGTTATTTGTATGTAGAACCGGGGCTAGACTCCAATGTGAAATCGACGCGTGCTCCGTATGTAAAAACGGGTCATAATATAACTGCGTCCCAACCAACATATAAATGGTCACATGTAAAAAGTAATTACAACCGCAGCTACATTTGAAATATATGTTCGCGCGCCTCCGAATAGGGTTATATGATATATGGCACAGTCATATATTCAATTCAAACGACCGTGGGTCGGGGCTAAGCCCCGACTCGTCCCCCCCGCCATTTATTACATAGTGTAAAAATAGAATCAAACACATATATATAATAAGAACCAAATGGCGGTGCAATGGTTGGGCGGATATTGTTAAAGCTTATGTGGTGGGGAGGTCTAGGGGTCGAACCCCACGGACCCCAAAAATTTTACATAATGACTCATGAACCAATAAAGGGGTGCCACGTGGTAGCCCGTGATTGGGCCACGTGGCACCCAATCACTTGCCAATTAAACGCCACGTGTCAGCAAATGATTCGCTCAAAATCTGCCAATAGATGACTGCCATGTCACCAGCTTCCTTGTCAGTGTACTTCATGCCACATCACCTGTACGGCCTCTGCCACGTCAGCTGCTGACGTCATCCGTTCCACGTGTCACCCTTATAGTGGTGACACGTGTCACCTCTGGATTGGTCCAGTTGTCTGCCCGTACGTCCAAATATGCCTGATACGTATCGCCTCCTGGTGATGCCACGTGTCACCTTCCTGGATTTCCACGTCATATGTACGGACCGTACGGTCTGCACAGTCAGCATGACACGTGGACCGTACGGACTATATAGTCATCCCTTTTTTTTTCCTGTTTGGCTTTTCGAATAGAACGCGATATCTTCTCCATACGGAGCCCGTTTGACAAAGTAAATATACCGCCGGAATCAGGAAGACGAGATGGATGCAATGGCACTAGTTTCATCACATTCCGAGTACTTTCATTTTTGAGCATTTTTCAAGCCCTGTCAGGCTTCTGGATCCTATTTCAGATCACACCTCCCCACAATAAGACCTTTTGGTCCCCAAAAGGTTATTGACCAGTCAAGAAGCTCGGGATAGGCCACACAACTTGCTCTCTGTCTCTGAACTCTGTCCTGTGCACCTGTCTCATCAAGATCAACTGTAACACAATCATGACAACTGACAGTATATTGTTAGCCATT
>SNQJ01S0087484.1:66516-78527 GCA_010110895.2 Picea sitchensis
ACTTGTATACATAACACTCACAACCCACATTGGTGTCATTGGATTAAAGGAGCCCAAAAAGATATTGATGTAATTAATTATACATTCGCCACTAAAAGAGCTCAAGTGCAATTCATTGTACATTGCCACCCATATGTAACCTAGAAAAAGCATAGATTTAGGTTTCGTTGCTTGCATTTTGATTAGCTATGAACTAATAACAAGGGAAATAGTTGCAATGTAGCTAGTCCTTTGCCTAGTTTGTATATTTGTACAATAGTTTAAGTACGATAGTGAGAATTTCAAAATATCTTAGTCATATCAAATATCATTTTGGAAACATTTGTAAGCTTTTGTTGGAATGCATTCAAATCATGCATATAATAACATTGTATACATATGAATGGGTGATTGATAAACATTGTTTCTTAAAATTGATCGATCGACGAAGATGAGATCGATATATAACCACATTTTTTCAAACATCATGAGATTGATATATAACCACATTTTTTCAAACATCATGAGATCGATATACAACCACATTTTTCCAAACATGTAAGGATTGTGCGGTGATCGACTGAAGCCGACGATGCATGATAAACAACATTTGTTGTAAGTCTCTTATTTATTTTGTGCAAGTCTTTCGTTGAATATGGAAAGTGAATAAGGTTTACATCATTCCATTTTTCTACGTTATATACCTAGATCTACATGTGAATAATTATGTTATACCAATGCTAGTGAAAACACATGCCAACAATCTCATTGATGCAAAGATGGCATAAACATTGAACATATATTTAAACTAACCTCCATACACCATTTGAACAGTTGAATACAATCGAATATGAAATCTATGATATGTGCTTAAGAATATTGAGATATGAAGTATCAAAGAAAGGGCAGTCATAGATCAATAGTTTGATACTTCAAGTCACTGCAAGGGACTTCTAAATTATTTGAACTTCAATATTGGTGGTAATTGAAAAAATTTGGATTTATCATTAGCTTTATGATTAGTTGATTGAAGTCATCTAGATTCTTATTCCTCATCAATCCAAAGTTCTTGCACTTTAACTTACAACATAAGAAATAATTCCATAGATTTGGGTTTTCTAATTAATAATAAAAATATGTTGATCTAACCTTGTGTATAATGCTAAAACGAGCTTGATGCATTGAAAAGATTATGATCAATGAAGCAAGTCAAGATCAGACTTATCCAAGACTATTTTGATAGATATATGGGAATAAAAGGAATCAAAGGAATAGGAGTTGATGGAATGTGAAGCAGGACATCATTTAACACGTTATGCCACCATGACGTTTAATGATATTGTAGAAATCTTGAGTGTAGCATCTCACTTCAATTTTTAATAAAATAAAACCATTAAAAAAACTAAAATAAAATGTAAATATTCTCCATGTAGAAACAATTCTTCAATGCCACATGGCCACCATATTCTAAAGAACTTGTCCATAAAAAATGACATGCGTCCATAAACACAATATCCAGCTACAAATGAAAGAGGGTGGACCTCCATGTACGAAAAGGAAAACCAAAAACTCGACAACTGAGCTCTACGCAGTTCTAGGGTTCGGTTGGAGGAAATGAAAATAACCTAGTCCAAGCACAATATAGGTTCTAGAGACCTGTAACAAAATTGAGCACAAGCCCCAATTTTCATAGTCAACTGCGTGAACAATAGTTGCATACCTTATATCTAACTTCAAGTTCAGACCAACCCTTCATCAAATCGATTGAAACAACACACAACTATACGAGCCTCTTGAAATTACATGCAACATAACACCATTCTGAGNTATCATAATTGAATTTGTATGTATCTAGTATGAAAATGACCATGACTACATTACACAAATATTTCTAATTGGCCCAGTCAAACATCAATGGATGGAATCAATAAACAATTTCATTAAACTTCTCATTTTTACTACTTAATTGTGCTATGGTAACATGTTAGATATTGCAATTGAGGAGACAACACATAGGTTGTCAATACAAAATCTAGGCACAGTAGAAACGATAATAGGTAGGTGATGCAAAGAAGCACTTGGAATCTCTTGTGTGTATTGTTGGTGCTTTTTCAACTACTTTCACTACTATCATCATGAATAATAGGTGTGGTGGGTCTCTCTTTGTAGGTTTCTCAATGAAACGGAAGGGTCTCAATGATATCTAAGGAACGGGTGAGGGTGGACGTGTTTTTAGTGGGATATCTAGACAAGGGAAGGATAAGGAGTATTAACAACAAGAATAAAAATGGTTTAAACTTACAATGATTGTGAATAACTAGGTTTGTACCTGCAAGCTCAAAGAATTTCACAATGAAAAGGTCGGTACCTACAAGCTCAAAGAATTGTGCAATTAAAGGGTCTATACATGCAGCATCAAAGAAGAATCTTCTTCTCATCCCTTCTGGATTTCTCCGAGGATGAATTAGGTTTTCCAAAGCTTCTTATGGTTTCTTCTGGATTTCCTTGATATTGATGACAACAATAACAACACCAATAATATCCGTTGAGAAATGAGAACATATTTTCAACAACAACCTACTTCACCATGGCTCGAATTAGATGGTGAGGATTACTGGAGTAGTATTTTAGTTGTTTCTTATGCATCTCATCCTTCAGGTAATCTTCTGTCTTTCATATAATGACATAGAATAGAAGCAACAGATTCATCCATTTTCAAAGTCCCTATTGCATTTACAGATATGATATGTGCAATTCCATATAATGCATGTGGAATACACCAACTACGTATGAGTTGGGATAATGGACCTGAGTATATTACACAGTGACTTGTTCAACCAGGAGGAATTTACATATACAGGTTCACCATCGTTGATCAGGAGGGAACCTTGTGGTGGCACGACCATGTCGTAGGAGGTGGAGCATGAAGCAGTGGCTCCATGCATCCTACCAAGTGGACTTCCCTGCAGTGATAGTACATCGACTGCAGGAAGGTCAATACATCGACTGTAGGAATATCACCTTGACTGCATCATTCTTTAAAACCTCAACTGCAACAAGTGTCAGAGTACAACCAAAAAACCATTCACAAATATTTTTTTTAATTCATTTTTTAATCCTAACAATTCTGAAAAAGAAATTGCATATATACCAAGGAAATAACATCACATGAACAAGCTATGAATGAATAAAATATTTGATTTATAATATTTAATAAATACCAAAATAAATTTATCTAAAAAAATAAATTAAGGTAATAAGAAATTTGAATGAAATATTAGGTTAAAAAAATCAAGGTAATAATAAATTTAAATGGAAACTTAGGTTATTGTTACAAATTAGAGTTCATAATATAAGGTCTTGGCTCCAAAATGCACCAACTAATGTAGAAAAACGGACCAGGTAATAGGAGGTCAGTTATCATTGACCGCAAGGAAAAAGCTAGAGTCCCTAGCAGGAGGCTGGGACTAAAAATGTCATCGTCATACACAATACTTGTGTAAAAAAATTAGAATGAATCATAAAATAAAGCACGCAGGAGGGTTCAATTTTTATGAGCAAGAGGTGGGCCGCAATGCACATAAAATTCAATTTTTTGTGTCCTTTATTTTCTTTTGTTTGTTTTCTTTCTTTATTAAAAGTTACAATTGATCTTTTATGGGTTATTGGTTTTACTTTTTCCTCAGAAAATGGATAATTGCTACACATACAAGGTGACTCATCTCCTTTTAGTGGATGATGTTCTGATCTTTTGCAACAGTCTAAGCAATGATGTAGAAACTTTGAATAACATTTTGGGATTATTTGAAAGATCCACGAGAATTCAAAGTAATGAGAGAAAATCCAATATTTTGGTTCACAATATGGAGGCAGAAGAACAGTTGGGATACAAAGAGTTATTCCCCTTTGATACATAACCTAGATGATAGTTTAAAATAACTGGGCTCTAAATTAAATCCAAATAAATATAGAAAATAAGATTGGATTTGGCTTCTATAAAAAATGGGAAAAGGTAGAAAGTCTAGAGTTTCATATGGTTATCAACAACAGGAAGGTTCGTTATGGTGAAATCAGTTTTAGAAGCTATTATTGTTTACTACATTTCACTAGCATGGATTCCCAAAGGTATTTTAGAAAAAGTTAAGATGATTTTCTTCAAATTCCTTTGGGAAGGTACAAAGGACCAATATGTAATGCCGTGGGTAAATTGGGAAGAATCAACCGTTCCAAAAATGCTTGGACGGTGGCGTTTAAAAAACATTATTCTTTTCTCCAAAGAATTAGATGCCAAGTCCAGTTGAAGATTTATCAACATGGAAAATATATGGGCTAAGGTAGTTAGCCAAAATTCTATTCATTTGAAGATGATAGAAGAATGGATTAGGAGCCCGACCAAAGGAAGATCAAGTTGCACAATTATATGGAAAGCTCTCTTAAAATCCTATATAGTTATTGGAGATGGCCTAACATGCCGAGTAGGGAAAGGTAACGAAGTCAGAGTGGGAGAATATTCATGGCTTGGAAGTGGGATTAATCATACACTACCAGAGGAGTTGGTTGAAAAGATAAACTCAAATGGATTTTTTTATATCTGTCAAATTGTTGATTAGGGTCGCACCACTATCTTGTCCCAAGAATGGAAAGAAGTTAACAAATAAGGTTGTGGGAAGAATTTTTTGATGTTTGGGCTACTTACACAAGGGATTTAAAGGAAGATCATAACAAAATAAAAAAAAATGATGATGAGTTGGTTTGGAAAAATGACCTCCATGTGGTTTATACCCAAAAGTTAGGATACTCACAACTTATCATAGATATCCACCATAGGGATCCCACTTGGTGGTGGAAGGGTCTATGGAAGTTAAAATTCCTCTAAAAGATCAAATTTTTATGTGGTGTTTAATAAGGAATAAAATCCCCACTTGGGATAGAATGAAACGTCGAAAGGTGGAGGTTCTGGTATGGTGTTCACTATGGAAAGTTAATGAGGAAACTAGAGTGCATATTTTTATCTCCTGCCCTTTTGTTAAGAAAATTTGGGAGGAATCCTCTCGTACATTAGGAAAAACTTGTAAGTGGAAAGGAAAATCAGTTGAAGAGTCTTGAAAGGAATGGTTCTCACATCCCATGAATAAGAACATAAAGTCCCTCTCTCTGATCATAATTTGGGGAGCTTGGTTAGCTAGAACTTTAGTAGCCCTCAAATATATGACAACCCTTCTGAATCTCATTGCTACACAGGGTCTTAACATCTTAACTCACTTTCCTCGAGATATTAATTGTAGTGTTGCACGAAACATTCAGGAAGAACATGCTGATTTCTCCAGGCCCTAAACTTTCTTTGATGGAGCCTCTCAAAAAAATAATACAATCTATGGTGGGGGACTGGTTCTACCCTTGACACAAATTCATTCTTTCAAGATTAAAATGGGGCTAGGCCCCAGATCAAACAATTATGCAGAAATCTTGGCCCTAAAATTTCTACTACTATTTCCCCGGATGGGATGTCAGTGGATTCCTCGTGGTGGTAGATGGGAGCGGACACAGTCCACGGCGACGCGCAGCCACGTGATGGGCTCATGCTGCAGGCTGGTGCCGTCCCAGGCGATTAAATTGCACTCAAATCAGGTTAATGGCAGTGGTAATGGACATTTATGCCACCCTATGTCCCTCTGCAGCTAATTCTATGGCTTGGCTCGTCGCGGTGGTCATTGTTTCCTGTTTGCGGTTTGAAGGGCTCCTTCCTTCACGGCGCAAACAGGACCAGGTTCACATAGTTGCTGTCTCTGTTGTTTTTTTTGCGTCTCTGGTTCAGTCTAGTCCCGACCCATCCGCCTGCTCACATGAAAGAACGGCTTCGAGGGAGGCCGAAGAGGGGCTCCCCCTGGAAGCCCCGTCGACCCCCAGTCTCGCCTTCAGTCTCACCATCGACCTGCTCATCCTCCCGTCCTCAAACCCCATCCATGGCCGCCACTCCGCCTCCCTCGCAGTCTTTGCCCCCTCACTCCACGGCCGCCCAGTCACCTCCACAGTCTCGGCTTCTTCATTCCATGGCCACTATTCTGCAAAGGTCGAGCCCGATTATGAGCCGGCCACAGGACCCCCGGATGCAATTCATAGAAACAATGTCTTTCCCTGGACCTTCGAGCATTTTGGGTAGTGCACCACAGGCGCACAGTGCATCTAAACAACCGTGCCTCCACCCCACGGACCACCTCGACAACGAGCACTTCAGGGATCGATTGGGCATCTTGTTTGATTTAGTTTTTGAGCTTAGGAAGGAGGTGGCAGACCTCAAGTATCGTCTGCAGGCTACAGAAGAAAACACCTCGACTTTCCTCCACATCCTCTCGACCATGCACATGGAGCTATCCTCGGACCAGGTTGTCTCTGCTCCAGGGGAGGTACCTACTACGGTTTCAAGTGCAGGAAGGGAAGGAGCGCAGCGACCAGCCGAGGCAACGCAGGAGGAAGCAGAACGACGAGGCCAAGCTGAGGACACTGGGTGAGGCGAAAGAAAGGAAAAGCATTGGGACGACCAGCCAAAGTTCAGCGAAGAAGAACCATGGACAAAAGACCTCCGAGCCGCGTGGATAGGCTATGCGCCAGGTGTCTAGCTATCTAGTGTTGTTTGTCAAGTTTTCTTAGTCTTATAGTATAGATGACAAATAGTCTGAACTTTGTTTCTTTACTGGACCAGTGACCTTTTTAGACTTGTGAATTGGGGGTTGGCTGGACTGGTTTCCCCTCTGTTGGGGCAGTCCAGTAACTGCAGCCCGTACATTGTTGTCTTTGACACTTTTTCTGCTCAGCAGGCCCTTAATATAATATTTACTACTTATTTAAAAAAAATAAAAATTTCTACTACTATTTGAAAAAAAAAGATGTTTCCTCTCTTCATATATTTGGTGACTCTATGCTTGTTATAAGTTGGATCAGGAAGAATCAATGATGCCACAAATTACATTTGTCTCCTTTTCTTAATGAAATATTCATAATATTGGCCACTTTTGATTCCTTTTCTATTCGACATGTATACAGGGAATGCAACAAGGAGGAAAATATTCTCTCCAAAGAAGGCCCATGGATAGATTTTGGGACATGTATGATTACAAAATACAATGAAGGATCAGAGTAGTATTTTTACAATAGACATTTTATAGAACTTTCGGGTCAATTGGAGCAATCATATTAACTCAGATTCTGATCAATCTTGTTTTTTTTTTTTAAATTGTATATGTCGGAATGGAGAAAACTATGTTTTTTCTCCATTACTCCAATATTTTGTTGATACTATATGCAGAACTGGTTACTCTGGCTATAAATAATAAATGATTAAACTCTAGTTTGAAAACAAGGGATCTGTCTTTTCCACTTGTGGATGGTTTTGTGGCTACTGTTTCGGTGACTGTTATCAGACATGACACTTTGCTAATTTTGTTGTGATCACTTACTTTTTTTAGAGGAAGGTTGGTCTAGAGGTCCTCTCTCCTGGGGACAAGTAGTTTTTGTCTCTTGCTCCAGACAAAATACATGGCGACATGTATTCTACAGAATGAATTTATTTTCTTCTTTGGATGAAATAAAATTTATGCTTTTTCTTCGGAAAAAAAAAGAAACAAAATGTTTCTATTGTAATTTATAATTGATTTTGATCATGAAAAAGTAAACTTAAACGTACTCTTATATAACATTTTATGTTGTCAATTATACAATGTTGTCAACCTCCTAATATAATAAAATATAGTACTCAATAGAAACAAATATTACATAGTATGCCTAGAATTAAAATTTTTATAGTAACAAATACATCACTATTATGTCATTAACTAGCTTTTATATAGGTCTCTAAAATTGTGCCAACCTTCTACTAGTATAGTAACTTAACATGGGCACACTAGTTACTATATCAAATTCTAATTAAATTGGTTAATAATAGTAACATACACAATATTAATGTCATTAAATAACCTTAATCAACTTAGATTTTAATACAAAATATAATTAATATTAATAGAAATAATGTAAGGAATTCAAGTCTAAGGCTTGAAAGAATTGTTTTTGCAAGTTTGTGTAAAATTGAGTTTATATAGTTTATCATGATAATTTTATCATAAAAAGTGGTAAATATATACATTCAAAGTAGAGAAATAAGGGATTTTCTAATTCCTATTTTGAGAAAAATGAACCTTACTAAAGTTCTAAATTCTATATCGACTACATATTTCCAAATTTAACAAGTGTTGTGTGGTAGCGCAGTCGCTGCCAAGTAGCTTATAAGGTTATTTTTGGAAAATGGGGAGAGTCGAGTAATATTGTTGGCTAACTATGGAATTGTAGATCACCGAAGTTTTGGGTGCAAGATGTATATCACATAAAAGGGGGAAGGAAAGTTTGGTTATGACAACCCGACAACTAGGTATGAAAAACAACGGCAGTGGGTTGGACTCCCGTATACTTGAATGCCTTTTTTGCTTATTAATGCCAATGAGCGAACCTGTATGTTGAGTTGTCGATAGTAAAATCATAATGAATGTGCATTGGAAAGGGCAAGAATGTGGAGGGGATTGAAGAGAGTGATAAATGGTTTGAAAGTTTTGTGAACCGGGGTCGAATTGTAAATGACAAAAATGTTGGGTGAAAAATGTATATCACATAAGTGTTGTGTTCAACATGTATATTACGTAATAGGAGGCATAAGAATTTGATAGCACTAAGTCGTGATGAATTGTAGACTACAAAAGTTTTGGGTGAAAGATGTATATCGCACACTTGTAGATGACGAAAGTTTTGGGTGCAAGATTTATAATAGCTCCAACCTGGGGGTCAGACAGACTCCCGTAAATCGTTTTTGAATGCATTTTTTGGTTATAAATGCCAATAAGCAAACCAACATGTATATCACAGAACATGGGGCATAAAAATTCGATTTGCGACCTCACAGAGAGATAATTGGCTAAGTGTTGAAAGGAACTGCAGTCAGTCGGGCTCATGATGTGACAAAATAGGACCAATCCACGAGTTCAAAAAAAGTTAGGTTCAAGTTTAAATATATTTATTTAAATTGTATTTATATTAATGTATCTTAATAGATTATTTGTGGTCCAAATGTAAACCATGTTCCAATATGTGGACGAATTATAGACGACAAAAGTTTTGGATGCAAGATTTATATTAAGGAACTATAGATGACACAAGTTTTGGGTGAAATATTTATAATAGCACCAACCTGGGGGTCAGTTGGGCTCCCGTAAATCACTGTTGAATACGTTTTTTTCTTATTAAAGCCAATAAGAAAACCTATGCATTGATTTGTCACTAGTAAAATCAGAATGAATATGCATTGAGGATGTCAGGAATGCCCTCTTCCGTGTTACACACTTTTCACTGAAATGTTCTGATATATACAATTTGAAGCATGTCCGACCACTTTCCACAATTGACCATTTCTTGACATCTCTTTCGTGGATTGTCGAGTTCCCGGGTTCTGGAAATTTTCAATTTCTAGTTTTTGTTTCCTGTGCCTGCTATCTTCATAATTCTTTCCAAGTACATGCAATATGTATACAACTTCTCTAGAAACATACAAAAAATATCTTTCTATGAAATGGAATATCTATTGCAAATTTGAATATATTTGACCTTCTTTTCCCTCTTCTATACTCTACCAAATTCCTATTTTTTTTTCCCCTCTATTCTCTCTTTCTCGTTACTTAGTCGTTTTTTGAAAATGTCTCAATGCACGTGTTGGAGATTTGTGCTCGTTCTTTTATATCACGACTATGACCTACCGCTATCCATTTTATTCCTAGCCACTTTTTAGATCACGAATTCCCAAGCAGGCGGGCTCTATATTGCACTTCCATTGTTCCATGACCTACAAACAACACCCAGACCTCTGTGATATACAAATTTACTTCCGCACTTCCACATCATACCATATTCCATGATACATAGTTTGCACATGAAAGTTTCGAGACCTACAATTTGACCTGTGTGTCCTCACATCTCCTGGGGAACTATTGTCACCCCATTTTGAAGCCCATGCCTTCTCTTTCCATATTTCGCCATTTCCTGGAATCTCTTTCGTGCCTCCAATTCCATACTTACTCAAATTTTTCTCTTGTAGATTCTCAGACAGGCAGATTGCACTTCCATTGTTCCTTGATCTTCAAATAGGCCCCGGCTTCTGCGATATACAAATTGAATTCCAGACTACTACATCATCCTCGCTTCCATGTTACACAGTTTTCACTCAAAAGATATGATCAATACAATTTGACCATTGGGGCGTCACGTCTCGTCAGGAACCCTTGTTAGCCTATTTTGAATCCCATTCGACTGCTTTCCACGGGAATTTCTTGCAATCAATTTCGTGGATCGTCGAGTTGGCGGGCACAGACAATTTCCAATTCCTAGTCATTTTTTGTGTGACCGCCACCTTCACACATCTTTCCAAGTATATGCAATAAGTATATAAATTCTCCACAAACATGCAGAAAATATCTTTCTAGGAAATGGGATATCTATTACAGATGTGAATATATTAACCCTTATTTTCCGTCTTCTATACTTAACAAAATTTTCGTTTCTCTTTTCCCTATACTTTATCTTTTATGACAGAATTGTTGGGTGCAAAATGTATATGACGGAAGTGTTGGGTGCAAGATGTATATCACAGAATACGTGGGATAAGAATTCGATAGCGTTAAGTTGGGATGTCATGGTGAGATATTTGTCTAAGTTTTGAAAGGGACAGTGGTCGGTTGGGATCCTGATGTGAAGATATAGATGGAAACGAGGATTTGGTAGTCTGCTAACCGATCAACCCACGGAAAATCTAGGAGCCTAAGAAAGTCAGGTTCAAGCTTAAAGGGATTTTGTTTATGTTTATTTAAAATGTATTCATATTAATGTATCTTAATATATTATTTGTGGTCCAAATGTAAACCATGTTCAAATTTGAATGGTGTTTTGGGCTCACAATTTTTTCTCAAACCCACAAGCAATAGAGAAAAAAGTATACGACTTTACATTGTGTATATCAAAGAATATTCTGAAATATAGGAAGTTGCAATATATGCACAATATAGAACATGAACGTGTATAGGGAAATGAGTTAATTTTAAGAAGAAATACAAATTTCAAATAACAACACCAAACATTGAAGATCACCATATAACAACCTCAAATATTTATATTCAGATAAACTGGGTCACAAAATACATTTGAGAATATTTCCCAAAAATAGTTGTCTTCGAAATTGTAAAAAAATATATAGTTTCGTACATATTCTGTGAAATAAAAATGCATTTGCCAGAATGACTTAGATTGGGATTGTCATAGAATACAAAGTAAATATGTACAAGAATGAAGTTTGTAGAAAGAAGAAAGTCGGTGATGGAAAACAACAAAACCTGGCAAGAAGAAAGAGAAAATTAACAGATCTTGGTTCAAGCTTTGTTAGAGTAAGTGCATGAATACAGAAGAATGTAATTAGTATCAACCTACAATAATGGTGTCCCATGCCTTGTCATTTGCTCGTTGATGTTATTTTATGGATTTCCTCGACTTTGACCTTCATTGGTAATCTAGTTGACAACCTTTTTGAACCATTCTTTGATGTAGCTCCTCATGGATGCCACGTTCATTTCATGCTGGATTTTTGTATTGAAGAATTCACATTCCAAGTCCCTTAGATCAATAGACAAGTTGTGCAATGCTTCTTGAATATATTGGTTTTTAATCACATAACCGACCAACCAAGTTTTCACGTCATCTTCACCATATTCAAGAATGCCATAGAAATTTTCAAATGACAGTCTTTTATAGATATGGACTTGATAATCAAAATCTTGCTTGGTTAAAAACAACAAGTTGAATATCAATTTCAGGTCCTGGAATTCATTGGTGCTCGAAGATAGATCTATCTCAGTTAGCTTCTTGAATAGTTTGTCTCTTCTACATATGGTCTAGTTACATTCTTGAACGATACCATTCAAGTTCTTTACCTTTTCTTTCCAGCATGCGTT
>SNQJ01S0087484.1:78556-94154 GCA_010110895.2 Picea sitchensis
TCTTCTTCTAAATTTTGTCATACCAGTAACTTTAACACCAAATGGTAAAACCGCATCGAGGTATAAATCTTGCTCATTCTTGAGATCTTCTTGCATATACTCATGAAAAGAATGTGCTCTTGTTCCAAAAGAGACCATATTATTTAACATCTCCCAAGATTTTGTTATTAATTCCATTCTCTTGTTTATATTATTTTCCACATAGCCTCGGGCTGATGTGAGAAGTCTTGCTAATCCTTTTAACTTTTGCGTAGGTGCGGTGAGCCCGACCATTTCCAAAGGAGTAGAAAACAGTGGAAGAGGCATTAGAGTTGCCTCCAATTCTTTGATTCACTTCTTTAACATGACATTTTTCATTTCAAGGCCGCTAATAGAGTTGTCTAGAGAATCTCTAGTTGCTCGGTGCATCTAGGAGATCTGGGAAGGGATCATGCTGCGTAGGTTGATCTCTGAACGAGATTTCCCTTTCTTATTCTTTACATCTATGTTTTCAATAATCAATTTTTTGGAGTCGATGTAAAAAATAACCCTCTGAAATGCAAAAGACTCTTCTTCATCCAATGTATCTATGCCAATTATTTCCATCCCGAGATTGTGCGAAGCAGTGCTCTCTAGGTGGTCGTCGTCAGGGAACATTTTTTCCATATCAATTTCTAGTTCCATATCTTCGAGGGAGAGATCGTAGATATGAATTTCTCCCCTCAATCCCTCCTGTTCTTGGACTATTATTTTCTGTTTTTTTCCCGTGGGAAGTTTGTGAAAACTTTCAATTTTGCCAGAGGGAGGGTTCTTATTTCCTCCTCTGCCTAAAGAACTGTGTGTGACTTTGCTACTTTGGTAGGTCGTTGGAGTACTGCTACGATATGTTGTGGTCTTGGGTGTGGAGGTCGAGGATTGGGAACGTTTTTCACTCGGGCCTTTTTGGTTCTTCTTGTGCGAATCATTGGTAATGGTACAGATTTCATTCAGGATAATGTGAGTGAAAAAACTGTTGAAGTGGTTCTTGACCATGAAATCCCTGACTTTCCAAGGTAGAGAGATGAATTGACCTTTTTTTTTTCATGGAAAAAATGAAACCAGTAGATGTACTCCCTTGTTATTCCAGCAAAAAAAATGGTACCAGATATGTGACATGGAATGAAGCAAGGATTTTGTTTAAACCCAAAAATCCTTATAACATTATAGTTCTCCATTTCTTCTAGTGTTCCCTTCCTATCCAGAAATATTGTCAACTGGCCAGACAACCGGGGAAAATACTTTCCAAATATCAATGCTTTAAAAAATGAAACAAAATCATTAAATACTTTATAAAAATGTTGGAAAGCGTCGTGTCTCCATAGTATCTGGCACGAGAATGTTACTGGGTCAAATTAAGAGTTCAACTTCTTACACATAGATAGTCCAGGAAATGGATAGCAATTCAACATGGAGAAAAATAAATATGATGGCATAAAGAATTTTTTCTACCTTTTGTATTGCAATAACTCGGAAGAGATTTCAATGGAAATCAACTTGTCGCAATGGAAGATGGCTTGTTCCTTGACCGTAAAATATAAAATATACAGAATCATCCGAGAGATGTTGGCTGCACTTTCTTGTCTCTTTATCCTCGTGAAAATCCATGCAATTTTTCGAAAAAGGTTTTTAACTGCACTAACCTGTAATATGGCCATGTCTTGGGGAGCGAGCATTGGGTCCTGTAAGAACTTCGACAAAAGGTCCAATTCATTACCATGCTTCTTTAAGAATTGTCTAGAATTCTCTCCCTTGAAAGTAGGCGTTGGGTCGGGAAGTATTAAAATCTTTAAAAATACTTGAGGTGATAGGGAGACTTGGGAATGGTTGCCGATTTGGATAATCCATTAGTTCGGAATATAGTTCTTGGCGCAACACGTGACCAAGTCCTTAAAGTAAAAAAAATCGAGGATACAATCTGTCGTTGCAATTTCAGATGTCGAGATAACTTTCTTCTGGGCAGAAGTGGACGAGTAGTAGTCATAAGCTATGGACCATTGAAAACTCTGGTCCTCGTGCCCGAAAATATTCAGGGTATCTCCAAAACAATGTTGTCGAGCTGCAGCCATAAGGTGATGAGAACGTTCCTTTGCTCCTCATTGTATTTAAAATGGATGCTGCAACATCATAATATAATCTCTGGTAAATGTTGGTTCAATGTTTTTTAATGGGAGACGTCCTCGACCTTTTCTCCTTTTAATGACAAACTTTTCAAAGCTAAGAAAAGCGTAATCAATTTTCATTGGAAAAGTGCGTGAAGATGGTAGGGAAATCGAGAAACTATGGAAAAGTGGGGAAAACATTTCCAGTTATGTAATATACCTAGATCTTGACAAAATCAGGTTCAAGTTAGAAGATAATTTGTTTATATTTACTTAAAAAAAATTCATATTATTTTATTTTATTAGTGTTCTTTGTGGCCCAAATGCAAACTATGTTCAAAGTGGAAGGGTGGAGAAATTTTTTCATATGTAAGCATACTCTCAAATATGTGAACCTGTAATATATGCACAATACTAAAGAGGGTCATCATGTGAACACCTTTGTAGATGACAGTGGGCCATCACAATATTGCATTCTTTTTATGATGACACCTTAAAAAAAAAAAAATAACCGACATTTTTTTGCGAATTCAAGATTGACAGAAAGAAACTAATCAGATTCCATAATATTCTCCCACAAATGCATTTTAATGGGAGATTCCCTCGATCTTTCCGCTTATTAATACCAATATTTTCGAACATCTGTGGTGAGCTATCACTAGTAAAATCATAATTAATGTGCATTGGGAAGGGGCGAAGGTGGAGGGAATGGAGGAGACTTAAATATGCTTTGGTACTTTTTTGAACCTAGGAGTCTGTAGTGGAATTGTAGATCACCTAAGTTTTGGATGCAAGATGTATAATCAGAACATGGGGAATGAGAGTTCGATAACGCCTAGTCGGGAACCCGCGGCCATAAAATTGGCTAAGGAAATGATAGCAGTCGGTCAGAATCGTGATGTCAAGATAGATGGATACACAATTTGTGAGTCTGCGACCTGGAAACCCACTATCATAGAAATGCAACTAAGTATAGAAGAGGAAAAAAAGAAAGGGAGAGAAGAACTTTATGCTTGACAGAAGAACACTTTGTCTGATAATTGTCAAGCGATAGAAACACATCGACTATGGGTCACGATATTTCGGGGCATGAGAGTTCCATAGGGCCTAGTTGGGAACCAGCAGGCATAAAATTGGCTAAATATGGAAACGAACAACAGTAATTCAAAATCATGATGTGAATATATATATGGATATATAATTTATGAGTACATAACCTCGAGAACTCGTGAGCATAGACATGAAACTATGTATACAAGAAGAAAGGGATAATAGAGGGGAAGACGAAAAGGGGAAAAGCGACAAGTATATAAGAGAAAAACAAAGGGATTAAAGAATTATATGCGTCACAAAACAACACTTTGTCTTAAGTATGGAAAGGCAGGGCAGTCCCACGAAGTTATCATAGGAAGAGTGAGGCTTGCGAGTTCGAGGAGTTTGGGGTCAAATTGTAGATAACCAGAGTTTTGGGTGCAAGATGTATCCAAACACAGGGCATGGGAGTTCGATAATGCATTGGGGGGAACCTACGGCCATAAAATTGACTAAGTATGGAAATGAACTAGGAAAAATATCAACTATGGGAAAAATATTTTCATCCATGGAATATAGTTGAAGCTGAACAGACCTTGGTTCAAGATAAAAGAGATGTTGTTTATATCGATCTCAACAAGAAATAGACAAAACATATTACTTGGCACATTTATATGAAAGCATTCAAATAGAGTCATCGTATGTAGACTGAGGCCTAGGGGTTTGATTCTAGGGTCAAATTGTAGATCACTGAAGTTTCAGGTGCAAGATATATATCAGGAACATGGGGCATGAGAGTTCGATGGTGCCTACACAGTAACCTGCGGCCATAAAATTCTCCAACTATGAAAATGAACGGTGGTCGGACAGACTCATGATGTAAAGATATAGATGGGCATGGAATCTGTCACTTCGCCATCCTCAGAACCCATGAGCATAGACATGGGACTAAGTATAGAATAAAAAACGGATAATAGAGGGGAAGAAGAAAAGGGAGAATGGATAAGTATAGAAGAGGAAAAAGAAAGGGAGGAAATAACTATATGCCTCACAGAACAACACTTAGTGTGATAATTATCAAGTGATAGAAACACATCAACTATGGGAAAACATATAGCTGGACAAATTGGACAACGTATGCAATTGGTCTCAGGCATATGCATTGTATTTGTTGTGGCACGTTGCACTCCAACGTTTTCAGATGTGGCACATAAGGCTCCATCCTTGTGCCCAATTATTGTGTTCTTGTTTCAATGTAGCAATACAGAGAATTCAATGGACAGGAAAGCAAGCTGCTATGTAGGAACACATGAAAAAAAAGATGGAGTACAAATTTATCTATTTCAATATAGCATCATAGAAAATAGAATTGACATGAAGACATGTTAATGTACAGGAAGATATGGAATATCCAAGGAGAAAAAAAAAACAGAGCTGCAAACCAGTGCAACAAATACATACAGAGTAAAAGAAAAACTATTGGATATGGAACACATGTAGAAATATGCACCTTTACATGGATTCTTCTACATTTTTGGTTGAGAGTTCTTTGTTGTGTCCAGTTTTCCTGTTTGTTTCTCTGAAAAAAAGTACAAAAACAAAATGGTTATGAACATAAGTTGACATGTAAAGAAAAAAGCAAGGAATATGTATATAGATTAAATAAAATAGAAATATAGTATAAAATAGATGTGACATGGTGCATGGGTTGGAAGACTCGTTGGTTGGCCGACTCACGGGTTCACATTTATAGTCATGCTTATGTACCGCGAGTCCAACTGACCACAACATGAGATTTAGTAATTTATAGAATATTATAATATTTTACTAAGAATTATAGTAATTTATATAATACTATAATTTATCATGAGTCCGACCGACCGCTTCCTCATTCCATGTTTGTGTACAAATAGAGTAAATTACATTAGTGAATAATTTTTTAAAATAAAGTTTTGTATCCATTTGTCAAACAAATGAAATAGATAATTTTTAAAAACTAAATTGGACAATGTATGCAGATCAGAGTTTTTTGTAACCATACCTCTTAGTCTCAAGCATATGCGTTGTATTTGTTGCGACACATTGCACTCCAACTTTTTCAGAACTGGCACATCAGGCTCCACCCATGTGCCCAATTACTGTGTTATTGTTTCAATGTAGCAATACAAAGAATACAATGGACATGAATGCAGGCTGCTACATAGGAACACATGAAAAACAAGATAGAGTAAAAAATTATTTATTTCAAGATAGCAACACAGAAAATAGAATTGACATGAAGACAAGTTAATGTACAGAAATATATGGAGTATCCAAGGAGAAAAAAAAAACAGAGCTGCAAACCAATGTAACAAACATACGTAGAGTAAATGAAAAACTAATGGATATGGAACACAGGTAGAAATATGCACCTTTTCATGGATTATTCTACATTTCTGGTTAAGATTTCTTTGTCATGTCTATTTTTCCTGTTTGTTTCTATGAAAAAAATTACAAAACAAAATGGACATGAACATAAGTTGACATGTAAAAAAAAAAAAAGTAATATGTACATAGGCTAAATAAAATAGAATAAAAGGAATAGACTGACAGATAGTGTTACAAGAATGTACTTTTTTTTTGTTCATTCATGTTTGTGTGTATATAATTGTTTTTTGTAAAAAAAAATTGTGCCCAAAATCAATTACAAACCAGGGAAAACTAAGAAGTTGGATATCTCGATTTTCTGCAAAAAGATAGACAAATATGCTTTGAAGCATATAAATATGATTCTGCAATATGTTTGATGTATATTTTATAATTCAAGTGCAATACCAACTGTATGGTGATCAGATCAGTATGTGTACAAATCGGCGAAAACTAAGAAGTTGGATAATTTGGTTTTCCGCAACAAGCTAGACAGATATGCTTTGAAACATAGAAATATGATTTTGCAATATGTTTGATGTATATCTCATAATTCAAGTGCAATACCAATTGTATAGTGATCAGAATAGTATGTGTCTAAGATAAAGATGTTGTATTGAGAAATGGGAACATTCCACCATACATGGTCAATAAGCGCATTTTGTACATGGCTTGTGTTGTCCAAAAGAAAGCAGATATTGTATTTGCACATGTAGTTTTCCAATTCTTTTGTTCTGGAATTATTTTGTAGCATGTCAATATTAAAGCCTCCTACAATGACAATGGTTTCGTTCAGATGAAAATGGTCTAATGCATTGGAAATAACATTTAGTATGTTGGAGAATGTTGCATGGGGAGCAACATACAGATTGTCTATTGCAATTTCTGATCCATGGAAAAATACTTTTGCAAGAACCATCTCAACATTATTTTCTTTGAAATGTACATGCTCCAAAATTGTTACATGTTTTTTCACCAATATCATCACCCCATGTGTAATGTAACTTGATATGCAATTGTGATTTGGAAATTGTTTGTTTTGCATGCATAATGACATGTATGTTCTCTGTAAGCACAAAATATCGGATTGCATTGTGTCATAGTCATTGAGTATATTATCCATGTGTGCATGTAAGATGTGTGAGTTAAGCGAGAGAATTGATACAGATGAGTTTGTTTTTATGGATTGGTAATCATACTGCAGATGCCACTTTGCGGTATTCCTGAGGTGTTGCATTTAAATATCAAATTTCAGATTGACTTTGAAGTTATATTTTGTAAGAGGACTTAGTAAATACAAGGAGTCTATACTTTTGACACGGGACAATGTTGTGTATACAAGTCCATGTATTTGAATTCCAGGAGGTTGAAATGAAACACTATCAAGTGTTAGTCCTTGGGATTTGTGGATTGTACATGCACATGCAAGTTTAATTGGAAATTATTTTCGAATCTTCAGTCGACCTGTCTTTGTTGATGTCGATATTGGCCTTGATATTCACAAGATAGGTTTCCAATCACTTGCATTGCTTGAATTATATAGATAAGCCAACTTGTTTGCTTGTCGGTTGCCTATATGTGGTTCATGGAACTTAATCCAGAGGACATCAAGTTTTTTTGTTTTGGTATAGCCTTTGAGTATTCCATTTGCACCACTAACCAAGCCGTCCTGTGAATCATAGTTGCAGGCATATATTTCAACCAATGTGTCTAATTTCAGGATAAGTTGCAAAGGTAAAGTGGTTGTATGTTCATGACGTGGAACATTTCCATGGTTGTCTTCTTCCAGGTCAATTGAATTGATGATGATATCATCTCCAGGCATATACCTGTTATGCATTTCAACATCCCTATTTGTGTAGAATAGGTAAGGGAAGGTTGGGTTCATTAGTAGGTCGCAAGCACCTCGAATTGATATATGTTAAGTCATCATGTGTTTGGTTGTTTGTCTGTATTCTATTCAAAATTGCAATAAATGTTTCATCTGTCTGGCGCATTGTAGTATGCAATTCAAAGCATTTAATATTGTCCCTCCAGAATTCATGTGTAACTATTTGCATGTTAATTGCAGGTTGTTCAAATATCAAAGAATATTGGATGGGTTGTGCCTGGTAAACATCCCCACATAATATCATGTTAATGTTTCCAAAGTATTATGTGTGCACATGTTTTATGATTCTTAGTCGGTTGTCAATGGAATACAAGAAGTGAATTCCAATAAAATATGCCTCATCTATAAAGACAAGTTGTAGTTTGTCATAAAGCTTATACAAGGTGTCTAACATTTCCTTGCTGAGTGGAAGAAACTGTGACTTATTAAAAGGCATAAAAAATGCAGAGTGGACTGTTGTTCCACCTGCATTATATGCAACTTTTCCCATGTATGCAACTATTAGGCCCTTTGATTTCATAGGATCACAGGAATTGATTGAATCAGAGATTCGTATAAGCATTTGGAATAGTTCTTTCACTGTGAATGTCTTGCTTGTTCCTGCTCCGCCTGTAAGGAACAAGTGCATAGGAGTGTGCATGCTCAAGCGTTTTTTAAGAACAATGTCCTTTAGAATTGTTTTTTGTTCTCAATTCAACAAACGTCTGATTCTATGGTATTCATTATTTTCAATAAGGAAAGGATGTTTTGTGACTTGAAAACCAAGATTGATACATTTTTCAATGTTGCTTGCTCGAGGATGAGGAAAACCTGCTTGCAAGTCAGAGGAATCGCAGGGAGTTCTAGTTATTTTTCAGTTTGTGAATGTCTCATCAAGATTGTCAAGGTTTTCTAGTCTATTAACTGCACTTTCTAGATCACCCCATGTTGGATTAACATTGTAAGTAAATCTAGATTCATTGATTTGCACTATAGTCTCAGAGGAAAAATACGCAGCTTCCCATGTAGGGAAGTTATGTTTTAATTTGTTTTCGTTTTCATCGAACGAAATGTATAACAATATTTTTTTTCTACAATAGTTTTCGTAGTTGGTATGATTTTTGTATTTGACAAACCGTATCACAGAGGGTTTTTTTCTTTTTGATATGGGCACATCATTTTTTTGTAATGCGATATGAATTATGCTAAGCAGATATGATTAATAGGAGATGGACGCTGGATGTAATAATCAATAATAGAGCGACATAAAATGTCTTCTGAATTGTCAGGCTCTTGTTCTAGCAAAGAAGGTGGTTTAAGCACAAATGTGCATTTCTCAAGTGGAGATGTGTTTATGAAGACACATTTTCTTCAACTACAATTGAGGGGAAGGGAAAGTGCAACGTGAATTTCTTGTTGAGTAGACATTTGTTGAAGATTAAGTAATGTATTACCAAGCATACGTATCATTTTTATAGCATCAATATGAATTATTTCATGTTCTTTGCGTATTCTTCTAAATGCACTTGTCATAGATTTGTCAACCTTTGTCATATACGAGGTACAATACGATGTTGCAACATATGCATTGAGGACATGCTACACATTTGTATTTGCATTCCACATAACTAGCATGTCCTTGGAGAAATTGTTGTTCCAGATATGGGAAAGTTTTCGTTTAAGGAAAAATGTTGGTTGTTTAAGCGTACATTGTATGGCTTGGATGTACTCATCTTGTATTAGATTTAGCTCTGTCAAGAAGTCATCGAAGCTCATCAACTCATCAAACTCTCGTTATTCTAGAAATGCGAACAAGGTTTTAGATTTCTCAACGATAACATTGTCCTCTAAACTAAGTGGATCTATGATTCTTGTTGTTCTCATTGGCGGCACAGGGAAGTTGTATCTGCAATGTGAGTTTTTTCATTTTTTACAACTTTTTGTATGATAATGTCTATGAACTTTAGCAAGTTCTAGATCCAAATGATCTGTGTTGCATGTTATGTATTTGTCCACAAACTGCTCGATCTGTGCATTGTTGTCAGCTCCATAGACCGGTGCACCCTCTATCCAAAACAATGTGTGGTCATGCTCATTCCCCCTATTCTGAAATTCAGTCATAAAAAAAATAGTATGATATTTTTCCGAAAAACATTTCATCATGGCATATCAATTGTCTCAAAGCATTTATTCTATGTCTATAGTAGCCAGTACATGTCACTGGGTCTTTTCTTATGAGGTAGTCAGTGTCATTATTTTCCAGTGTATCAGTTTGTTTTTTACATTTCTTGTTCCTATACAAGTCAGATATTGCAACCACCAATGGATCCGAGCAATTCTATGCACTTGTAAATATGATGAAAAATGTTGGCGGTCCCAATTGTCAGATCATTGCAAAAACAATTTTCTTGTTTTGTTGCAAATACTTAGGAGAGATGCGAATGTTTTTGAAATCTATGTATCCAATATCATATTTCAGGATTTTTTCTAGGTTTACTTTGTACTTCACATACTTGGCCAACAACATTCTTCCTTGTAACTGGCCTTTTCTTATTCGTACCCACATGCAAGACAACACTTTCGCTATTATTATGCACATTGTTTTGAAAAACAAATTTGTTATGTGACAAGAAAAGTCACCACTTGAATGTAGTAGATCCCATCAAACTATTTTATGGTAACTGAATTGTTCTATAATTTCACTAGGATGTGGATCACCATAAAACAGTGTTGGGAAGTTCATTTCCTCAACAAATTTGTCCTTGAATATTCCAAGTGGACGTTTCCCCTCAGTAGGATCAATTTCAACAATCTTGTCTTGCAGGTCACGAATGCGTTGTGAATCAGTGAATCCATGTACCAATGTCTCAACAGGTGTTTCATTCTCCGATTCATCAGATGTATCAAATTCACTAGCAGTTTCGAAAGTCTGTGCAGAGATTTCATCCTCTTCTCCTAAAAAATTGTTCCAGTTCTCATTTATACAAATGTTTTGTGCTTTGTACAAGGCCCTTGAACATAATTATTTGAATTCTTTCATGACAACATGCACATGCACTTTACCTGTCTGATATGCATTCTTGTATTGCAAGCATCTTTTGAGAGCCACAACAATTGTCATTGTATCTCTAATGAATTATGGCAAGGATTTTTGCACAACATCTAGTTGGACAGGCACATTAATAATTGATCCTATTAAGCCCATTTGGGGTCGTTTATAGCTCAGGTTCTGATATGTGCAAATGTTATTTGTAGAGACACAAGTCTCTCTTCAAGTTCTGTAAGTGCACTTACATATGGTAGTGGTGTATTACATCTTATTTGGTCAGGCGTTGCAAACTATGGTAGTTTTCCATTTTCAGGCGGTCGTTTGCATGGAAGACACATTTTTCCACTGGAAAATGTTTTATCATTTAGTGTCAGGCAGAGGTCTTCTGCTTCCAAATCAGGTGTGAAAGACTTAGTGTTTTTTGCGAAATTCAATTGATCACAAATTGCACATGCAATGGAAGGAATGTCTTTGATTTGTTTCATATAGGTCTGTCTTGCATCTTTCTTCCATAGGGAAGTATGCATAGAAAGTGTTTGTTGATTTTCATTGGTAATAGTGCAGGGTGTTGGTTCTAGCCCACGAAATGTGATTTTTTCCTCTCGAACAACGCCATGACCATTGTGGGATATGTGACTATACCTGTTTTTTGTTGTGTTGTGCATGAACACTTTTTTTTAGGTTGTGATATGTCAGTTTCTCTCTAGAAGGAAGTGTAGTAGTGTATTTTTTTCTCTCACGTATGACCTTTTTCAAGTTATGATAACTTAGTCTACGTTTCTTTTTCAAGTCCAAGATGACCTCATGGCAACTGGTATGAGTTTCGTTCTGATTAAATAGCATGCGACGCTTATGAAAATTCGTTGTGGTTTGACTGAAATTGACACTGGACCCATAACCGACAATATTTCCTATACTACTAATGTTTTTTTTTCTCTCACGTATGACCCTTTTCAATTTGTGATAACTTAGTATACATTTTGTTTTTAAGCCCTGTATCGCCTCATCACAACTTGGACGAATTTCATGCATTAACTTTTTCAGGTTGTGATAATTTAGTCTATGTTTTTTCTTTAAGCCCCGTATGGCCTCATCACAACTAGGAAGAGTTTCATTCTCATTAAATAGCATGCTACGCATATGCAGATTCGATGTGGTTTGGGTGGCATGGACAGTGGACCCTGAACCAATGGTATTTCCCACCAAAGGTTGATAATGGATATGTGTCGTATATGTTTTCAACGAGATGATGTCAATTCTTCGATCGTAATTTGAATCAATAGACCAGGAATGGATAGTGTCATTTGGCAGGGATGACCGAACCTGGATATTTACTCTGAATATGATAGATAGCCATTGCAAACATAATCTTCCACCCTCTACATTTCTTTTTTCATATGGCAGTGCCATGTTTACAAGGTACTCTTTCCAACTTCCAAGGTATTCTTGCCAAGGAGATATGGCGAAAGGTGTTGATGCAAGCATCTAAAATCCTATTGGTTTTCGCCTATAATTGCATTGTAAAAGGATTGTACAGTGTAAATCTGCAGCGACTGCACATCGAACTCTGTTTCGACCAAATAGAAAATTGCATTGAACATACTATCTCCACAACTAGATGCAACAATTGTTGTTATCTACAAGCCATGACAGTCTATACGATCCACAATCTGTTTCCATTGCGATTCAAGGTCTTTGCAAATGAGGGACAAGTAAATATGAGCTCCTCCAAGATTGCATATGGATAATTTTCTATACAATAGTGGTTCATAATGACCACTGACAGGATTGGCATCATGGAACAAGATGCAGTATGGATCGCTAGATGTAGTTTTGTTAAATAGTAGATATCTTGTTTTTATTATCAATGAACATATTACAATTGATATATTGAGCCACTTGGACAACCACTGTATACAAAATGTATCTCCCCAAATTCCACTCTCATGTGTAGGCAGAATTGCAGATGCAGACAACCGCATCTTTGAAGCATACATAGTGAAATCATGTATTCCATGCATCTGCCAAAGAAAATCAGATGCCAATTCGTATTCATACAACTCCAATGCCTCAGCGTCGCCATTTTTTAAACAACCCAAGAAATAATCTATCAATCCATTGTGCAGGTTGGTTGAGGAATAACAGAAATGCGGTAGAACTTGAAATGCATCGAAAAGGCAATCTCCTACAGTTTATGAGAATGCATCTAATCTAAATAGCCCATTTCTATGCAACACCTCGTCGATGTTGTCATGTACAATGGAGTCTATATCTATTTCATAGGACTCAAAATCTATTACTTGTTTCATCTCTTAAACTGTGATTTTCAAGTTGTTTCTTAGTTATTTTTAGTTTATATGAAAACAGAGAAAAGGAAAAAAAAAAAAAAAGACATAGAAAACTACAAGCGCGGAACTGCGTACAAATCTCGCTATGTATCCTTCAACCTTCTTATTGTAAAATTCAATCCCCCCTAGTCGCCACATCATATGACAAGAAAAAAAATGTACAGTGAACAATGAACCAAACAAAAGAGACAACGCAAATAAATAACACTATAAATTTGTTGAGCACAAAGACAGAGTATTCAACGTATATAATTTTTGAACCTATTCATGGCGTGCATCCTACAAGCCTCTCAGAGGTAGAATATGTTCTGCAAGACAAAAAGGACATGACAAAGGCAACATGTGGACGAAGTTTTTGACTCGGAGAATAAAAACATTCCCTGTCACAAGACCCTGGCAAATGGTTGCCCCCTTGTGACAAATCTGAATTCATTTTCTAAACCCCTTTGCATTGCTATTTTGGAAACAACTATGGCATGATATCTAGGACATGGAAGTTGGCATATGTGATTGGAAGGGAACAACCTTGAAAACAATGCACAAAACACATGGTTTCCAGGAGCAAAAAATAAGAGGAGAACATCCAGTTTTATTTTTTATATGTCACCATGGCTGGGACAAAGGTGGGTTCTCTATAGAACATTAACGTTCAAGAACAAGGAAAAGATTCAAGTCACAACAACCACACAGGAAGATGTTCTGCAAAATAATTTCGAGGCAATGACTCCTACCATTGAAAATTCTTACTTGGAAGGTGAAAAACAACAAGCAGAAAAAAGGAATAAAAATGAAATGATGGCAAAAAAGATTACCCGTCAACGAGGGATGACAGAAGCGCAACTCCAAAACTTGCAAACCAAAACAATAGGTCCAACATATTGCAAATTTTAAGAACAACAAACCAATGAACAACCACAAAGAGGTTCAACTGCAACTGCGGTACCTCAACTTTGCAAAGTTGAATCAAACAATAACAATAAGCATCGAATGAACCAACGAACAAGCATCAACTAGTGAACCAGTAATGCCGATGAAGAACAATATTGCCCAATTTCACTGCAGACAACATTGTATCAAAAAATGGAACGAAACTGTATTGTAACACATCTGTAGAATAAACATTTAAGGTTGTGAGTCCTGTTAGGTAAACACTTAAGACTGTCATATTCGTCGAAGGGCGTCACATTGTGCAAACATTTAAGAAATAATGCAGTGTGGCGGGCTTATTTACGTACGCAACAATGACAAAGACTCTTTTAGCACACAATAATAAATAATAATAATAATAATAGTACAATTTCAAAAAAACTGTAGACGATAAAAACTTTGGATATGCCAACATATCCATCATTGGCAATAGCGAATCTAGAAATAAGACCTCAAATCTATTATCCAACAAGATCATGACATATATGTTTCTTTTTTCTTATATAAATAATAAAAAATAATGTTGTTAGTTATGTAGCTCGAACAATATAAATTATGCAAAAATTTGTAGTCAAACGAAAAACTAAAATAAAGTCAATGAATTGTCAATCGCTATAAACTTTCGATATCTAAACATTTCACTATGAATAGTACAAATTTAAAAAAAAGTACTGTAGATGATAAAAACCTTGGATAAGGAAACATATAATTCATTGGGAATAGAAAAGTTGGCAATAAGACCTCGAATCTATTATCGAATGAGATCATGACATATATGGGTTTTTTTATAATAAAAAAATAAAGAAATAATGTTTTTAGTTCTGTAGTTCGAACAATAGAAATTATGTAAAAATTTGTAGTCAAATGAAAAACTAACATAAAGTCGACGAATTGCCAATCACTATAAACTTTCGATATCTAAACATTTCAGTATGAATAGTACACATTAAATAAAAAGTATCGTAGATGATAAAAATCTTGGATATGACAACATATAATTCATTGGGAATAGAAAAGCTGGCAATAATACCTCAAATCTATTATCGAACGAGATCATGACATATATAGGGTTTTTTATAATAAAAAATAAAGAAATAATGTTTTTAGTTCTATAGTTCGAACAATAGAAATTATGCAAAAATTTGTAGTCAAACAAAAAACTAATATAAATTCAATGAATTATCAATCACTATAAACTTTGGATATCTAAACATTTCGGTATAAATAGTACAAATTCAGAAAGTACCGTAGATGATAAAAACTTTTGATATGGCAACATATAATTCATTGGGAATAACGAAGCAGGCAATAAGACCTCAAATCTATCATCGAATCAGATCATGACATATATGGGTTTTTTTATTATATAAAAAATAATGTTTTAGTTCTTTAGTTTGAACAATACAAAGTATGCAAAAATTAATAGTTAAACGACAAACTAATATCAAGTCAACGAATTATTGATCACTATAATCCCTCTAAGCCTTCGACAAAAACTAATGAAATATGTGTTTTCCAAGAAAAACCACTATAACCTATGGAAAACATTGCATTCTTGTTATGAGAAAATTGCTCATGCTCATGGGAAATGACCCATAAATCTTCAATGAATACAAAATGGAAAAAATAGTTTTAAAAAAAACTAATAAAGATAATAGAACTCAAGAAAACTTTACTCTTGAATCTAAAAAAACATGTATTATATCTATACTAGTAATTAGAATCTTGAATTGAAATGTACATCCCAAAAAATGAATTATATAGATTTTGATGCCTCGATACCAACTCTTCCTAACTCTTTGGGAGAAGAAAATTCAACCTACTATGTTGAATCTACTGGCTTAAAACC
>SNQJ01S0087485.1:5054-38782 GCA_010110895.2 Picea sitchensis
GCCTTAGGGTTTTCTTCATTCAAATTCATTTTTTCGAGCTTAGCAATCATTCTAGGGCAATCCAATACTTCATGGTCCAAAGCTTTGCAACAAAGGCAACTAGGTCTTCCACCAGGGCATTCCTTAGCTAGATGTCTCGGTCTTCTGTAACTGTAACATAAGGTTAATCCTCTCTTCCTTTTAAATGATCCCCAACTTCTTCTATATTGCGCACTAGGATCAAGGTATCTAGTTTGCAACAACAAAAAAATCTAGGATCCTGCATCCATTTGTTAGTCCAAACATTCTTTCTATGCATAGGTATCACATATCTATCACTATTCTTATCAAATCTATTCATATCAAGATTTCTTTCATCTATCAGAGACCTAGTTTTCCAGCCAAGACAAAATCTATCAAACATACCTGGATCCATACTCTAGAAACAAAAAATTTCACTTATTTTACTTCTATAGAGCACAAAGCTTCCAGATCTAAGACCTTTTAACTATTCTTACCTTTATTAGAGCACAAAGTTTACAGATCTTACTTCTTTTCCGCAGATCTGACCTCTCTTCTTCAGAAACTTCCACTTTCACCTTTCTTATAGCACAAAGCGTCCAGATCTCGCTTCTTTTCTTCAGATTTGTCCTTTCTTTCTTTAGCACAGAGCTTTTCAGATCAAGTGGATTGTTGCGCACTAGGGCACAGATCCACGCACAGAGCTCCCATAGTTTCAGGATGAATCTTTGCACAAAGCTTCTTCTTCCTCAGTTCCCAACAATCACAATTTCAGGTCCTGGAAACGGAACCATTTGTTGGCACAAGGGCAGACCCATGGTTCAATGCTACAAGAGAGCACCAACAAAGCCCTAACTACTGGCCCTTTCAGCAACACCTACAAAGCAGATGAAGTCTCACCCGAGGTAGGGGCAGGGGTGGTTGCAGAACTCAAATGTCTGCAACCTTAGCTAGGACACAGGTCTATGATTATATCGCTTATAGAGCGCTTAGCATCAATTATCCATCCATATTCAGTCCTTGTAATACTTCGCAGATAGAACAAAACATCATAGTAGTCACTTAGATCTAAGGTAACTTAGCACTTAGCAACAGTAAACAAGTCAGACCCAATAGTTCAGCACTAAGTATCCTCATACACATCAGATCTACTATGTATACATGTCTAATAAGCACAAAGCATAAATATATCCATCTAAATATATCAAAGCACTTATCAAAAGCAGAGATAAGCACAAAAAGTCAAGGCACAAAGCATAACACAAAGATTTACGTGGTTCACCCCCACCCTGGGGTTACGTCCACCAATTCTTCTTCTATATTATCGTCAGTCAATCGGTTACAAGCACAAAGCCATAGAAACCCTTACTTCGCACAGGACAAAAGATCTGCACAACCCGCTAGATCCTTCTTCCTTGCCTTTTAGCACAAATCCTCCTATATCTTCACACAGGGACTTGCACTAAGCTCTGCAAGTCTATACAGAATGCACAAAGCTCTCAATCACACAGATCCCTTCTTGGAACTTAGCCTATATCACATAGATATAATACAATCCCCCCCTCTACTAGATGCCTATATGTCTATTTATACATACAAAATAGGCCTAAGTGTGGGTAAACCCATGGGCCGACATCCCTTTCCCATTACATATTCCCAAAACCCAAAAAGGGACTTGAAAGTGGGCCGAGATCCCTTGATCTCTGCTTCGTTTGGCGCTCCATCTTCGATGGGTTGTCGAAGTCCCAAAAACGATCAAATATGACCAAGTAACTTCAAAACTTGGTCAAGGGCCAACAACCTTCCACCCGCTCCTGAATGGTAAATGTTGAGTTGACAAAATAGCATTGTAGCAGTTTTTTACTGTGAGAATTCCAAACGAGTCTCCCCCTATCCACAGTAGCTGGTGTGTTGTGCCTTCCTGGAGTGTAATTCTGGCTTGACTGAGTTGCAAAGTGTAGTTGTTCCATTCGCTGTCGAGTGTGTCCATCAGCCCCAGCTCATCGTTATTCCTCCAAACCGTCGCTAATGTAACTGGATCGGTTGCTATGAAAGCTTGTGATAGTGTGATAATGTTCTTCACCTTTAATGATGATAAGAGCTCATCAGTGAGGAGTGATGTTTCGCCCAGGCCCAATATCTTATCACGTCCAATAGCAACAAGTGAACCGGCTCCAAGACACCAGCTGAGCCAGTGGACAATGACTGGGAGCGCTCGAATGAGGCTAGTCCAAATTTTCGAAGCAGGAGAGTAATGGTGGGAAGGCTGCCTAAGCCAGTTTATGAGAGTAGTATTATGTAAATATTTATTTCTGACAACCTTTAGCCAGAGACTTTTTTGATTTAATACCCTCCAAAGTGTTGAAGCATTTAGAGCCAGATTGAAGATATTGAGGTTACGGAGGCCCCAACCCCCGAGATTTTTCGGCCTAGATAGAACCTCCCATCTACAGAGGTGAACGTGTTGAGTATCCAAATGACCAGACCATAGAAATTGAAACATCAATTTCCTAATTCTATTTAAAACCAACTAGGGCAAAGCTTCCAGAGACATCCAATATATCGATTGTCCTTCCAGGATAGTTTTAATCAAAATGTATCTTCCCCCCAATGAAAGGCATCTATTGCACCATAAATTTATCATGTTTGTGACTCTATTAACCAACCAGTCCCAGTATGTTGCGTGCTGAGTGTCAGTCTTCAAGAAGTAACCCAAGTAATGGAAACCTAGAGAAAGATTAGTAAATGTGTAAGGCAACAAGGTTTTGAAGGAAATCAGCTCAAGGTCTGATAGTCCTTCGAAATGGACAGTGGATTTGGTTAGATACACCAAAAGCCTCGTCGCTTTGCATAAAAAACTAATAAGACTGTCGATCACTTGCCATTCAGCCATGCTAGCTTTTGATAAAATAAGAACATCATCCACAAACAAGAGATGTAGGATTTTGTTCACTCTGGCAACTTTAATCCCTGATAATCGACCTTCCTCAAAACTATGCTTTAGTAATAGACTGAGCCCTTCCATCACCAGGATGAAAAGGAGTAGAGATAATGGACAGCCTTGTCTAACTCCCCTTCCACTTCTGAAAAATTATGTAGCTTCCCCATTGATTAGAACAACAAATGTGGATGAAGTGATACAAGACATTATCCAGTTTGTCATATGAAGCCCCAATCCAACTTTTTGAAGGATCATTCTAAGAATGTCCCAGTCAATGCAATCAAACGCTTTCCTTAAATCCAATTTTAGGATCAGAACTTTCAATTTGTTTTTTTTAATGTTGTGTAGAGTCTCGTGGGCTATGTCAATTGCATCCTGAATATGCCTGCCTTTAAGGAAACCCATCTGTTCATTTGAAATTGCATCAGAGAGAAATGGTTTGATCTGATTCGCTATAATTTTTTAGATGATTTTATAACATAAATTGAAAAGGGAGATAGGGCGGAAGTCATCAAAGGAAGATGGTTTATTCGCCTTTGGAATCAATGTGAGAAAGGTAGAATTTAAGCCTCCAGTAATAGAGCCCAATATTCTTAATTCTTCAACCATCGCTAGTAGATCCTCCCCGACTAGATCAAAAAAATATGTGAAGAATTCTGCAGTCCACCCATCAGGACCCGAGCTCTTTTCCTTTTTGAAATGAAAAAGCATGGCTTTCATCTCCTCCATAGTAACCGGACTGTATGAAACTATGGAATTTTTCTCATCAATCATCTGTGGAAAATGTTCGATCAAATTACATTGCTTCGTTGTATTATGACAGATTGACTCTTTGTAGAAATTCTTGTAATATGAGAGAACTTCTTTCTTTAATAAGGTTTCTCGTTGATCGGTTCTCCATCTTCTCCCTTGATGTCCCAAATAATTTTTTTGACATGGTTGTGGGATGCGAAATTATGGAAAAATTTTGTATTGCAATCGCCACTGGCCATATAGGTTGCTCTGCTACATAATCTCCATTTTTTTTCTTCCTGGAGAAGTAGAGCGTTCCTTTCCACTTCTAGTAGCCGTAGTGAAGACTCAGCCACTTGGTTTGAGGTGTCTCTCGTCAACAAAATTATAAGTTCTTTTATATCAACATCCAACTCTAACAATCTAGCTTTGTTTCTTTTGTTTTTTTCCTTATACCAGATCTTTGATTGTAGTTTTAGAGTATGTAATTTCCATACGATTCTTCATTGGGCACTACCTTTAGAATCGAAACTTGGATCGTTCCAAACCTTGGTGACCAGATCCACAAACTTTGTTTCTTCTAGTCAATGGGCATTGAATTTAAAGGGGTAGTTTTTGAAATCTGGTTTTAAATCTAGCTGGAGGCAAATGGGCACATGATCAAAGAAAAATGCGCATGATTTGAAGAAAAATGGGAACTCGACCCATGTCCTGTAGATGCCGACATCTGTTAATAGTTCTTCAACAACCATCACCCTATCTAGCCGTCTTGCAATCAAATTTTGGCCTGAACGCTCGTTCCTCCAAGTCGGCATTAGTTTTGGAGGCTTGATGTCAATGACGTTTTTGGAGTAGAGCAGGTCTCTATAATAGTCATCTAATCCAACATGTGCCCCTCCCCAAGCCTCTTCATAATTAAGAATTATATTGAAATCTCCTGCCATGATTAAATTTTTAATCGATAATATGCCACTGTCCTCCAATGTTTTCCAAAAGATTTCTCGGGCTGAGCAAGGACCATAAATATTCAGTAAGGTAATTGCTTGATTATTCATAATACTTCTACCTGTTAACATAATGTCACCCACTGTGAGAAAAGTGTTAGTTCAAAGAATCTGGTGTCCCAAGCTACAAGAAGACCTCCAGAAGAACCCACCGAATTTACAGAGCAGATAGCCCAGGAAGGGCAGAAAATAAAGAAGAAATCTCTAGCTTTCTGGGCAGAAACCAGAGTTTCTTGAAGAAAAAAAATCTCAGGAGACAATTGATCCATCAATCGTCGGAAGGAAATTGAGAATAATACTTACAAAAAATCATACAAATAATGAAATGCATGTGATTGTAATTCCCATGATTTAGAGTTACTCCTTGTTGATTGACATAAGAGAGGCATAGTCAGACAGTGAAGTATCCACATCACATGCTAGTTACTCTATCAATTCAATCCATTATCCAGATAGAAACTTCTAATTCAAAGTAGATGGAAAGGTTCATCCTATGATTGAGGATATGCATGTGTGGGTAAAACATACATGTGTATACCTTCACCTTTAGAATGGTGGGAAGCTAATTTTATATGTTGATTATCATAAAGAAAAGAATAATATAATGCCTTGTAATGTGGCATATAGAGTTGAAGTTGATTTTGTGTAGAGGACATGTATTTTAAATAAAACAGATGATATGTAAAAGAAAAAGATGGCAAGTAACATATTATGGGACAAAAGGTTTTGTGACATGAAGAAAGTGATTTTTTTTCTTGAGACATTTGCAATAGTGAAGTGGATTACAAATGCAATTTCTTTTAAGTAACAATATGGTACTACAAAGTGCGGTTGGAGTGATTAATTAATTGTCTAGTCTAGGTATGTTTAGAGCACTTAGAACTTTTTTTTTCCAACTGGAAAATTTCTTATTGTATGTATTATATAATTTGTGTTATGAACAAGAGATTACAATCACAGTCACAATGATATAGAATATAACATTCCCCATTTGTAGTCTTTCGACCAACAAAGAGAGAGAGTTATGAGAGGATAAAGCAACATGGAGAATTTTCAAGCATATAATAACTGAAGATGTGGTTGTATGAGCAGGCAGCCAAGAGGATGAGGTTCAGATTGAAGATGGAACCTGAGAATAGTAAGAAAGAACCCAGCTTTCATGACTAGAAAGTCCGCTAAGGAAATGATTAATTATTACTGCTCTTAGCACGGGGATAGAAAGTGTGGAGGGCCTTCATGGACATCTATCCAGAGATGATATGTTATGGTTCCCACTTTTTCTTGGAGCGCAGCCTTTGAGAGGACATCTGCATATTTATTATGCTCACGAAAAATGTGTTTGTAGCTGATTTTTTTAAAGGATGGTTGAAGATGTCTAATTATGTCCTTCCATGCCATGAGTGAGATTGCTTGGAGTTCTCCCCTACCGCTCAGCCATTCTATGACAATACTGGAATCTCCAAGTACATGTATGGATTCTATGTAGAGTTTGGATGCTAAGTAAAGTTTGGACCAGACACCTAATAGTTCTACCCTGGTATTGGTGCATGGGCCACAGTTGAAAGTCCATTTGTAGAATGTGTTGTGAGTGGTTTTAATTAATCCTCTGGCTCTACTCAGTGACCAATTTGTGCGCGCAGCTCCATCAAACCAAGTTGTAGGGACGTCATCAAGATTAGGTGTCTTTAATATGCAATGAGGTCTAGTTTTATTAACAAGTGTAACATTCCAAGAATTGTAAATTCCTAGAGCTTTATAAGCTGCAGCAGTTGAAGATGGAGTCCCATTTTCAAATATGGAGTTTGTTGAGGAAAATATATGAATTGATCCTACTTAAACATTTTCAGACATTACTTGGCTAAAGAAAAGTAGACAAGAATATCACCCTATGTTTATAGCCAACAAAAATAACATCTTAACTCACAAGTATTAATTACGAGTGCTTAGGCTAGTCTTTTATCAACAAAAAGCTTGCTGCAAATTCACTTTTTATGTAATTTTCTGAATATAACAGTTGTTGAAATAAATGTAAGAACATAAGTAAAGACACCAAGATGATAATCAAGACAATTGAGACATAAAACAATCCTTTATTTCATTCCAATTCACCAAAGACTCATTTTCTTTACAAAATCTCATGCAGAAATCTTGGACCAAAGTCAAACTTAGACATCCCTGATGGAACATACAAAAGGACCTCTAACAGAAAACCAAAACTGAACTCTAAAATCTGGATCAGCTTGCCACAGATTGTTGCCCACTCGACTCTGCACAATAGCCTTTATCAGTCATGAAATTTAATTCACATTCAGACAAGTCTACACAGACTATCAAAGATAGATCAACACCTCTGAAAAACAAGTGTCTGAACGATTTGATTCAACCCTGAATATTGTTGTTTACAATAAGACCCTGCTATCACAAAAGAGAATTAGGTTGTGATGAATATATGAATGACTGAAAACTGAACTATCTCAACATAAACTCAAAGACCAAACCTTAGCATGCTTATGCTTCTATCCTCCTCTTGTTCCTCCCTTTCCTTTTGCTTTTAACAAATTAAAATTGGTTGAAGAAGTTGAACTAATTAATTAGTTAAGTTAATTAAAAGACTCAACTAATTTTAGTTAGGGGGGAAAGTAATAATTATAATAAGGGTCATAAATAAATAATAACTAGTAGGTGGGACCCCTTGTGACTCCCTTTAGTTCATAACAACCATAACAATCATAACATAACCATTAGTTAGCAAAACANAAAACCAAAACTGAACTCTAAAATCTGGATCAGCTTGCCACAGATTGTTGCCCACTCGACTCTGCACAATAGCCTTTATCAGTCATGAAATTTAATTCACATTCAGACAAGTCTACACAGACTATCAAAGATAGATCAACACCTCTGAAAAACAAGTGTCTGAACGATTTGATTCAACCCTGAATATTGTTGTTTACAATAAGACCCTGCTATCACAAAAGAGAATTAGGTTGTGATGAATATATGAATGACTGAAAACTGAACTATCTCAACATAAACTCAAAGACCAAACCTTAGCATGCTTATGCTTCTATCCTCCTCTTGTTCCTCCCTTTCCTTTTGCTTTTAACAAATTAAAATTGGTTGAAGAAGTTGAACTAATTAATTAGTTAAGTTAATTAAAAGACTCAACTAATTTTAGTTAGGGGGGAAAGTAATAATTATAATAAGGGTCATAAATAAATAATAACTAGTAGGTGGGACCCCTTGTGACTCCCTTTAGTTCATAACAACCATAACAATCATAACATAACCATTAGTTAGCAAAACAGACCTCCTTGTGCCTCCCATCAACATATTCACTTTTGGCAATTTCAACTCATGAAATTTAAAATCGTTTCAAAAATAATACTCATATGTCCAAAATAAACATGTTGTCCAAAGATCCATGAAATCAACTGTCATAAAACACTAGATAACATAAAACTCAAAAGCCATATTTCCCAGTCTGTGATGCAACCCTTCCTTGGTTGTTGTTGTCACCTCTTGATTTTCCTGAATTTTCCTTAGGCTGTGCAGAGCCTTTGGGCTTAAACTCGCTGATCATGTGGGAACAATAGGCCCTCAAATGCATCAGGGAAGACATGAATTTGTCAGAGTCATTGGAGGGTGAGGAAGAAGTAGTGGCTTTTCCTTTATCAAGTGCATGGTGGGCTTCAGTCTTCAATTACTTGCTAGCATGGGAGGATTTCACTGGCGAGTGATTAGGGGAAGCTTGGACAATGGGGTTAACCGACGGAGGAGGAGGCAAAGACAAGTTGGGCCAGCCACGATGTTGGGAGACTATCGGGTGGACAATCTCCTGACATCCATCATTTTCAAGGACCTCGGGTTTTAATGAGACATGAGGAGGTACAGGGATCCCGGGTGCTTGCAAGGCTTGGAAAGGAGGCCTTTCAAGCCTAGGTCGGACTATTCCCTCCCCAATCCAATTAAAGAATCTGGCATGAAACATTTGGCTAAGCTCTTTTGAATCAACGTCAAAATGTATAGAGAACCTGGGCCTTCTTGGGCCTTGGTTCCAGTTACCTCTACCTTTGTTTCCTCGGCCATGGCTTCCTCGATTGAAAAAACTCATCCTACATGTGTGATCAATTATCAAATAGTATTTTAAATAGTCATACATGACAACTCTTAAAAATATGAAATAGATTTTGCTCAGAATGTATCAGACTCATGCAATCCAATCCATACAAATTGTTTTACTGTTAATCAATGAGCAAGGGGGTGGAACAGGGTTCTGGGATATGTGAGGGGTTTGTATTGAGTGAAAATATGATATAATGAAAGGGGAGAAGCATGGTCACTACTCAATGATAACAACAATCAGTTGTAAAGAAAATCAATAAAACCTCACTCCAATCCACACAAGACACTACCACTTTCATCCATTTTAACACACAAATTCTCTTGACTGTAATCAATCTCAGAACAGGGAGTGAAAAAGGGATATGGGAGGTGACGGGGTTTGTAATTAGCGGAAAGTGAAAAAATGGAAGGGAAGAAGGATAGTTACTGTTCATGGGATTAATTAAGTGATCCATAAAACATTATGTAGAAGGAGATGCATCAACCACCAGTCACTTGACTAAATAATAATTTATGTGTATTTAACAAGTTCATTGTTCAAAATCAAATGTCCCACACAGTGCCATCACAAAACAACGGGCATCCTATACAATTTGAAAGAGTTTTTGTTCCCTCCATTCACACACTCTGCATTTTATAATAATTTACGAACAATACCCATTTCCAATCTGTAACTACCAAAAACAACCACTGCCCATGCATTTCTTCAATCCACAACTATACCCAAAGTCATGTTTTCAAATTAACAATGAAGTCACTATTACTACAATCGGGCCCATCATTTAAATGCAACGACATTCGTTGAACATACATGGTAGTTGTTGGGGTCCTATAATCATAGGTAACATGATTCTTCAGCTGCTTATTTGGCGTTGCCCCAGTGATGAAGGCATCTAGCTCGCTGGCCTCGATTGATTTATTTTCCCTCTCCATCCATTTCGCCCGATCCTTCATCTCCTGTTGCATCCTTCATCCACTTGTGCGCCTTGTCCTTTTATCTCGTTGGCTACATCTCGCCCACCACTTACCCCTGCGTGAATAAACAAGCTTAGGCTAAAATAAAAAACAATAGGTTAATAATGTTAGTAATTAAAATTTAGTGTAGTTAGATTAATTAAAATATGTTAAACTTATTAATAATTAATAATCAATTTAGTTTGTATAAATTAATAATTGGGTTACTTTATTAAATTAAAACATTAACTAAGAAATTAAATTATTAAACATATAAATTAAAAAACACAAAACATTTAAATAAAACATAAATTAAATAAAACAAAATAAAATATACATAAAACAATTAAAAATAAAGCAATATAAAAAACATTAATAAATTAATAATAAAAATATAATAAAGCAAAACAAACAAAATACAATATAACGTAAACAAAATAATAAACACATTAATCCTAAGTCTAAACACTCACGCACTCCCCGGACCCCCCCTCACGTCCCATCAACACCAAGGGGGTTTGGGCAAGTGGTATTGGGAGGGACACTTGTCACCCCCTGGTGAATTTGGAGCCCCCCTCCCAATACCACTTACCACCTTATGGGGGTCTGAAAACCACCTTCCCCCCGCAAAACCGCCCCCCCAATTCACAAAACCACTATGTTTCCAGTTTTAACCAGTCAACTTCCAGGAAGGATTGCGGGCAAACGACAAGGAATTTTGAAAAACTAAGAGAGGTTTTTCTCTGTAATGGACTGAAGAATAAAAACCTCTCTCAGTTTTTTCACAGGTGACATAATATGGGAGAATAGAAGCCATCTTTGAGCCCCATTTTGTAGCTTTTCGTTTTTTCTTGTTTCGACCCTAATTTTGCGGGAGCTGTTTAAGCAAATTGAAGATGAATTTGGATAAACCGAAAGAGTTTTTTGTCCATAATATAATCATATACAATAAACTCTTTCATTTTATACACAGGTGTCACCGTTGAGGAGAAACAAACATTTGAGTTGACCCCTTTTTCAGCAATTCGGCCCGTCTTTCATGGCGGACAGTCCAAGATTTTCAGGGATTCGTATCTATTTTTGGACGAGGTGGTTGAATTCGACCTCCTAGGATTGAGGGGTGATCTTTCCTATATATTCATGTAATTTTAAAGCAAAAGTGTTGATCAGTTGGGGACCATGATTCAAGTTTTGTAAAATAGCTCACAGAGCCTCTTTAAATCAAATTTCAGTGATACCAGTCAAGCTTTCAGGATTCATGTGGCATATCTTTTTGTTGAAGTGTCTCTTCTGTAATATGTTTTCCCTGTGACATATTGTTTTATTTATGAATTATTCAACAGAAGATTACGATCATAATTTGTTTTAGAATACACTATGTTTCTGGCTGTGGATAATTTCTGTGTTTTCTACTAGATGGTTAGTTTCAGAATTCTTAATTGCTCTGATATGATCCTCTTTCCTCACCTTTTATTTCATATCATCCAACAATTTCAAAGAATCCAACAAGTTGTCTATCTTTCCCTATGAGTTTTCCCTATAGAAACTATCTTGATGGGATCAGGCCTCTTTGACTCCATTGCCCATGGACTTCCTTTCCTGTTCCAGCCAACCAATTTTAAAAACCAAACCTCTGTACAGTAATAACTAGCCTAAAATTCCCAGCAAACAAATCTAGATCAAACAGAGAGAGCCCTCTCTGAGTCTTGGAGGACTAGATCCAGGACTCCAAGTGATTTGATGTTACCTCTGTGACTGCCTCCACAGCCTTGGGCAAATTACAGAGTGCTAACAACAGTAACCCAAAATAATCAAGACCGAAATACAACCCACAGTCACCATTTTGACACAAGCTACGCACGGGGTAATTTGCCCAGGCAATGTAGTTCTACCACTGCCAAAAAAAACAATTCAATGTGACTTAAAACTGGACCATCCATTCAACATGGTGGGGTATCAACAACATTTCTTAACAAATGATCGATTACAACAAAACGTGCTCAAAACTCTGTGGGTATGCCTAAGTGTGAAACCATCTATGTTATACACAGTGCATAGCCAACAAACACAATGAGGCAACATCTCCATTCAACAAAAACAATACATAGCCATTGCAATAACTCATCCATCATGATGAGCCATTGATTAAATATAATATCGTTGTGACCTAATCACACTGTAATCGACTATGCTGTGTAATCCCAGGTTTACACAGTCGAACAAATATAAAGATGCAGTGGAAAAATTCTCTACAGTGATCCAGCTCAATAGTCATTTGGCCCAAAGAAGAACACAGTTACCATGCCCATTAATTCATTTGCAAAAATACCATGCACACACGCGATATGCATGAGCAACATCAAGTCCTTATAACCAATGCCAATTAATCGTCCAAATGATTCTCAATGCAATTACCAGTCACTGTGTATTAACCAAACAATTCGCCACTATTGTAGAAAATCAATCAACCAAACAAGTTGTGGTAGTTATGCATACCCACGCATCCATTCGAATTGGGGCAACATCCCTCTCCATTAAACAACACTGAGTTATCAAACATAAGGAGAGAAAATGTGTAACATGAGTCGTGCAGATAACAAACAGGGTTTACCAACGTTTTACAGTGGCAATAATTAAATGCCAAACCAACATGACTGTCATATAGCCAACTGGACGGGTCTGTACTAAAAAATAGTCGGCAATATACAACCATCCAACAATCAAGTGGTAAAACCAACAGGCTAGGCTGGTGTTCCATGTCAACCCTCAGACCTGTGGAGTTAAAGTTTCACACTGTGACTAACACAGGGAAGCTAGAGCCAACTTCCTTCAATGGTGAAAAACCCCGATACCAACAATGCATACACAGAGGGAACCACAAACTATTCGCGGATAGATAACAAGTCCCAAGACAAGAGGGTTATCAGAGAGGAGCGAGGCTCCAACCCGACGGATAATGATGCTTAACATGCACAGGGAGTAACCCTTATGGCTCTGAAAACAACCACAGCACTGAGGTGATGACAAGGCCGAGTTAGAACAGGAAAGTCCATTTAATGGCCTTTAGTGATGAAATCAATCATTTCCCAAATGACAAAACACATTGATATAGAGTGCCTTCAGCCATTAAACCCATAAAAACCAGACATGCGCACGTGTGGGGACAAACACCCCCTAAGACTTTAAACAAAAACCCTCCAACTGAACCAGTAGTGGTAACAGGGAGTTATCACCAAGAAGATCAATAACCTCTACGGACTCAAAAAATTTACAAGAAGAACCATCCATTTTCATTCAAACAACCAAAATTTCACACAGTTGCAACGCTTAGGAAAAACACAAACCCATACACCTGAGCCAATAATCATTTCATAACTAGAGTTAAGTCAAGAATGGCCAAAAAAAAGGACATACATGTTAATCGAATTCCTTAAAACAAGAGTTGGCCGAGCGGTTCCACCCTACTAAAAGTTCGGAGCATAAACACAGCAGCAAGATCGAACAATGGCCCGACTAGGGTGGAGACCAACGGGAAGAGTAAAGGTGATGTGCAATAAATGCACATCGCCTCCACCCACATCTCATTAACTCAATAGTACATGCCAACAAATTCTTCATTAACACAACTAATCAGACATGTATCGAAACCATCACCACATTAAAAGCCAGTAACGCGATCACCATATCCCATTCACATCATATAACTCAAACAAAATCGCCTAACCATCAACATTCACCACCTTATCAAATGAGCCACCAACGTTCAATCTATCCAAACATACCAAATGTATATCGGCCACATAATTCCCTTAACAGTTACATAACCATTAGAATTATCACCTTGACAAATGCGCCACCAATATTTCAACCATATGCATATTAAACATGTAATTCAATCACCACTTCACAACCATTTACTTGCTAGCTAGGGCTTAACAATAATCATCAAGTGTTTTCATGCATATAGTATAGTTAGGATAGCTTTTAAATCTTCCTCTTGCAATTGTTTCTCATTTCTTTTAAGTTATTCACCAGTGATATTGCAGAACTAGGTTCCCTTCCCTTGCATTTGTTCTAGTGTTTTGCCTCTCTTAGAACGGCCCTTCATGTCATTTTACTAACATGTTTGTTATGCAGGTGCAATAAGAACAGACAACAATGACATTAATGAATAGCATAGGTTGTAGTAATATAAGAGATCAACCCTTCATAAGCTCAATTTATAACCAATAACCACAAGATCTTCATCAACCATGTGAGGCGTATCGCACATCATATCAACATAAAAAATGAACAGATATGCTCTCCAATAGTTCAAAGGGGTCCCACCTACTAGTATTATTTAGTCTTTAATAATAATAGGCTTTAGCAACACTTTACGGGTGAAACTTCATTGACGTTTTCAATTGTCAACGTAGTTGTTCCTTTCAAGCTAGATCATCCAGCAGATAATGGATGGTAGATGCATGCGCTTGTGCCCTTGTTGTGCCCATATTTTAAAATAGTCCAAAAGATTCAATCCATACCAGGAGAAAGTGATATTTAGAGTCAAAGTAGTTTTTCGCCAGACCTTTTTTGTGAAATAACAATTAATAAAGAGATGATCAGCTGATTCTGAGTCAAGTCGGCATAAGTGGCAAATGCTAGGACCAAACCCACATTTTTTTAGCAAAACATCCCAGGTGTTTAATTTGTAGTTGAGCAGCATCCAGGTAAAACATTTTACCTTTGGCGGAATGCACCAACTCTAGAAATTTTTTTCCCAACCTCTAATTGTTGCACGCCAGAGTGAATTAGTTATTGCGGTGTAGACATTTTGTACAGTTAGCTTTCCGGAGTAGTCACCACCTTGCCATTGTGGATGGTCTTTTGAATTAGTGAGGCAGATGCCAAAGAAAGTGAGGGATAGACAAAAATCGTTCCATTCTTTGGCTAAGACCGAATTGAGTCCTAAGATTGCGTTGGTGACCCATCTGTCTGGTTGATGATCTGATGTGGATGTCTCTTTTATATGTGAAAGATACCAAATGTTAATAGAATGCAGTTGTGATAAAAGATGTGGTTAAAGTGTAGATGAAGTGTTCATCCCACTAATGCGATCAAGACCAAGTTGTATGGTAGAGCCCAAGCCTGGGAGCCAACATAGGCAGTCGGTGATCAGACTTTTTTCTTTTGCGATGTTCCTCCAGAAGAATGAGGTTGTTCTGGGAATGGTCGTATGCGCTAGGAGCCAGCTTTTAACTGTGTAGTGGTTGAGATATTTATCAATAATTATAGAGTACCATATGCCCAGGTGTGTTAGCACTCTCCAGAGAGATGCAGTTGCAAGGGCTTGACTGAAAAGAATAGGTTTTCAAATCCCCCACCCTCCCATCTGTTTTGGCTTAGCCAGTGTGAGCCAGTTGCTAAGATGTTGTCGGGGATGATCAGAGCAGCCAGACCATAAGAAGTTAAAGATCATTTTCTGGAGTTTTGTGAGGACCGATGTGGGAATAACTGCTAAGGCCATCCAATAGATTACTTTTCCCTCAAGGGTCGCTTTGATTAGAGTAAACCTGCCACCGAGAGAGAGCCACCTTGTGCACCAATGTCCCGTTCTTTTTTCCACTTTGGCAAGAGGCCAATTCCAGTCTGAAGGCCTATATGAGTCTGATTTTAGATGGTAGCCTAGATAGTTGAGACCAGAGGAAAGTGGAGAGAAGGTGTGGGGAACAATACCTTTGATATGGTCCAGGAGTGCAGGTTGAATATTAGCAAAGTGAAAGACGGATTTGTTCCAATTGATCGTCAAACCAGTGGCGCTGCAGAAGTTGTGAAGTATCTCTTTTATTACTATACATTCCTGAGGAGTGCCCTTGGTCATGATGAGTACGTCATTAACAAATAGGAGGTGTAATATCTTAAGGGTTCTGGACACCTTTATACCAAAAATCTTGTCTTCTGCTTATGCTGATTTTAGGAGTAGGCTTAAGGCTTCCATAGCCAAAATGAAGAGCAGAGGTGAGAGGGGACAACCCTGCCTTGTACCTCTGCCCATGTGAAAAAAGGAGGAGGATTCTCCATTGACTAATATGGGGAGATTGGCGTTGTCCACACAACTCATAATCCACTTTATTGATTGTTGGTTGAAGCCTGTCTGTACAAGGACCAATCTGATAAAGTCTCAATCACAAAGGCCTTTTTAAGGTCCAACTTGAGAATTATTGCCTTGGATTTCTTAGCTTTAATGTTGTGCAAGCATTCCTGGGCAATGTCGATGGAATCTAGAATCTGGCAACCTTTTAAAAATCCCAATTATTCATTCGAGAGGATACGAGATAGAAAAGGTTTGATCCTGGTGGCTATAATTTTTGAAGTGACCTTATAACAGAGGTTGCATAGGTCAATAGGCCGAAAGTCTCCAAATGTTGTAGGAATGTATGTTTTTGGAATAAGTGTAAGGAAGGTCGAGTTGATTACACCAATCACCTTTCCTCGAAGTCTGTTGTTCTCCACTAGATCACGAAGATCCGGGCCAACTAGGTCAAAAAAATGTAGGTAAAATTCTACAGTCCAACCATCGGGGCCTGGACTTTTATCCTTAGAGAAGGATTTGAGAGCCACAGAAAGCTCCTGGAGAGTACACAGACTGTCAAGTAGAAGAGCATCTTCTTCCAAAACTTTGTGTGTGAAGAGACTAGCCACCAAAGCTGAACTCAGCAGGTTGGCAGAGGGATTATGTTGGAAGAAGGGCTTGAAATAGTTAACAGCTGCAAATTTTAAGGCATGTTGTCCTTTGTGAAGTATACCATCCTCTGATAATATTCCCCAAATATGTTTTTTATTCCTACTTGCACTGGCGAATTTATGAAAAAACGTGGTGTTGAGATCACCACTCTTGATCCAATTAGTTCTGCATCTTTGTCTCCAAGTAGACTCTTCTTTTAACAAAAGTTGATTCTGCTCCGATTCTAGATCCTAAAGAGAAAAACAATTGGCTCCTGTATACCCTTCGCTGGCATCCAAAAGTATGAGGGATAGAATCTCGGAGTCTAGATCGAACAACCTTTGTGCAATTTTTTTTTTGTGTGTAGTTGCCCACACTTTAGTGCATGCCTTTATTTCGGAGCTTCCATATTATTCTATGCTAAATGCAATGCTCGGACAAGTAAAGTGGGTCTTTCCAGATTTGTGAAACTAATGAATTGAATTCTGCTTCCAGTTGTAAGTTTTAAACCTGTGAAGTAAAGCAATGCATATAGATTCTTAAGCAAAATAGAATTTAATCAATGGCGCATACACAGAGATTTTATACCGGAAACCCTCAACAGAGTACACAGAGATTCAACAACACCGAATCTACCAGGTAGAGTCGAATAGTACTCCTTGCTCTTATGTCCAACTTCTCCCAATCTTCCTTCGACATACCAGTAGGTGGTGTACTAGTAGATACACAGAGTAATAATAGTAGATTTTATACTGGAAACCCTCAACCTGAAAAACCTTTCTTATATTCATTATATCGAATTTCACCATTCATCATACAATATATACAATGTTTTTAGTATTCAGATACCAAAACCCTAATCCCTTAATACTCGATTAATTTACAAAACTCCTAAAAATAGAAAAAACTCCCAAAAATTTAGGGCATTGCCCTAATCACAAGGCAAGAGGACCTGGATACCGCCTTTGGGACCCCCTAGAAAGCACACAACACAAACATAGCACTAGTACAATGGATCGCCGTGACGCAGCTATGTCATATCCTCAACACTCACACATATAATACATGCAAAGAATATAACACATACCCAACATTCTCCCACTTGTTGTTTCTTTGCATCCAAGGGTCCAAGGGATTATATAATCTCCACAATCCGTAAGGCAACAATGCCCATTGTTACTCACATAAGGAGAACTTTTCTGCCTCACCGACTTTATCAATGAATCTACAGAACATTTCAAAGTGTCAATTTTAAGAAATGGATGGATGGATGGATGGAATGGACATTTGAATGGAATGGAGGGAAAGATGGCCGACCGAGGATGGATGATGGACGGATGGAATGGAAATGGACGGACGGAGCCCGGACAGGAATGGAGGAATGGATGGACGGACAGTGGATGGATGGAAAGATGGAGGAGGACAAAGAATGGAATGGAATGGAAGATGATGGATGGATGGAGGAAGGAATGGAAGGATGGAGGATGGACGGACGGATGGATGGATGGAATGGATGGAGATGGATGGATGGAGGATGGATGGAATGGATGGACGGATGGATGGATGGAGGATGGATGGAAAGCCTGAGGAAAGGAATGGATGGATGGATGGAATGGAGGATGGAATGGAGGATGGATGGATGGATGGATGGAATGGATGGAATGGAGAATGGAATGGAAATGGATGGAATGGATGGAGGAATGGATGGAAGATGGATGGAGGAATGGAAAGGAGGAATGGACGGATGGAAGGACGGACGGACGATGGACGGGAGTGGACAGGAAGGGATGGATGGATGGAGGAAGGACGGACGGAGGAAGGAAGGATGGATGGACTGAGGAAGGATGATGGAAGGATGGAAGGGCAGAGGATGGAGCCCATTCAATGGGCCGGATGGAATGGAGGAATGGACAGGAAATGGATGGAATGGAAGGAGGAATGGATGGATGGATTCACAGATTAATCTACAAAACCGCTAAAAATAGCAAAACCGCCAAAAAACGAGCGTTTCCTCGCCACTGGTCGAACGCTTAACTGGGGCATAATCACTGAACCCCCTAGAAAGCCTCGACGCACACGGCTAATAAAATGCATCATTGGAAAATGAGGATCGCCAAACGCAATATCATATCCGACACCACACACACACACATGCAAAGAATATAACACATACCCAACACCAAGAGTCTGCAGTCAATTAAATTTGTAGGGGTAGGTTGTCTTGTGAGTAGCTGCGTCCAATTGTAGAATTATTGGGGCGTGATCTGAGAGAAAAGGTAGGTTTACCCAGGTACGATATCTTTCCTCCAAGGATAAAAGATGTTCATAAATTAGAAATCGGTTCAGGCGCTTGGAGATGTAGTATGCTCCCACTCGCTCGTTGCGCCAAGTTGGAGTCAAATGGTCTAGCACAAGATCCACCAAGTGATGTGCAACAAAGAGCATGTTGAAGTAATAAACCAGTGTATCTTGAGTAGTAGTGGCTCCCCAGGTTTCTCCAACAGTTGTAGTCAGATTAAAATCGCCTACTATGAGCAGGCTATCAAGGTCTAGTAATCCCGTGACTTCTAGATTCTCCCAAAAGTGTTGTCTATATGAACAAGGGCCATATAGGTTGAGTATATTGTACCTTTTGTTTGATTGACAACCTATACCAGATAATAGTATTCCTCCATGGCAAAGGAAAGGAACAAGGTCAGCCGCAGGGTCCCAAGCCACAACCAAACCCCCAAAAGTACCAAGAGAGTTAACTGAGCAGATGTGCCAGTTAGAATGGAATTGATTAAGAAAATTCCCCTTCGCCTTTTATCATTTCCAAATTAAAGTCAAGAAAACTATGTCCCCAAGAGATATGTGGAAGTCTTCTTAACGGTGGCTGCTTAGGTGGCCCCCAACCCCTCTGATTTTGAGGGAGAGAAAAATCATGGATTTTCTCTTACTAGGGATTTCATGCCTCTAAGTGCCCCAATGTCAGTAGGATTGTGTTGAGCGTCCCCATAATGTGAAGATGTGGTGCCCTCCTTTCAACGAGCATTGTGGGTTTTGATAGGTGAATGTTCAAAACCATGCCCTCTTGACTAGGTGTAGTCTTTGCTCAAGGAGGTAGAAGTTGTCTCAGTTGATCTCAGAAGATGGTCAACATCTGGCCTGTTGTATAAAACTGCACCTTGAAAAGTTGGTAAGAGTGTGGGTTCGAGCACTTCTTTGTATGATGGTAGAAGTGCATTCAAAACATTCCCTAGATCATTATCTATTGTCTCTGACTCACGTCGTCCCGGCAAGCAGTGATAATCCTGATGTGCAGAGATATGTTCACCAAAGAACTCAAACGCTTGTTCTCCAAAACTATTAGGTTGTGTTACTATTGAAGTGTGTTCTCACATCTCCCGAAAGCAGGGGATATGGAAGGTGTATTCGAAAGTGTATTTTGCGCAGCAAGTGATGGATATTCCCGAAAATGGGGAGGGTGGAAGGTAATCTGTGTTGACACAGGTGTGAAGCGGGTAGGAGAAGAAGGTGTGTATAGCTCCAGATAGATTCCGCAGACAGAGGGGAGAGGTAATTGTATTTACCGTGATGTGCGGGACGATTCTCACCAAAGATTAAAAGGAGTAGGGAGGAGGTGGGTGAGATAAGGGGGGGTGAGATAAGGGTGTGGAGAGGTCTCGGTTGGTGTTGAGCAGATCAGGTTGAGAACAATTGTGTGTAACTCTAGGGGAAGTAGGTGTCATTCCCTTGGAAAGTAGAGGAGAACGGTTGATAAGATCTATTTCAAGAGGTGGTAGAGAAGAAAAACTAGTCGGACATGTTATCTTAAGCTTACATGAGATGGTATCCAGACCAGATTCGTTTTCATCCTTAGGATAATCTGGTAGATGCAGATGTGAGTGTAAAGGAGGGGAGTCCATAATGGAGCCTATCTCAAGCATTGTTTCCTCCGAAATATCCTCCTCGAGCCTGCAAAGTCTTTATTAAATGACCCGCTTGAGTTCCAGCGCGGAGCATCTGAAGGGGATGCCAAGATAGTCAAGTTTTTGCTGAGAGATGTGTCCCCTCAAGTCTATATCCAGAGATTCAGATAGTCCCTCATCAGTGTCCAACTCAACTAAGATTTTTGCCAATTTGTTGTCTAAGTTAGAGAGAGTCTTGGAGTCTATAGAGATAAAGCACCCTAGAGAGTTTCCAATGGCCATGAGGGATTTTTCATCCCAGAGGTAGAGCGGTAATCCAGGGAGGAGTACCCACAGATATCAGTGTCGGAAGTAGTCCTGTGAAGGATCAAATCTCACTCTCCACCATTTTAGCATGAGGTTGTTGTCTTCAAATGCCCAGAGTCTTTCCAGGATGGTTGTGGCATCCTCAAGAGAGTTAAACTGGAAGTGTAGCCATCCATGTCCTAGCTGTGAGAGAATGGGAACATATCCCCAAATGGGCCTCCAGGTAGTAGCCATCCAAGTGTCCAGATCTAGGTTGCAGAGATATCTATAAGATATCCTGCCCACAAGGTTGCAAAGAGCCATGGAGACAGACTCTTGTAGTCCAATGTTTGTACCAAGTATTAGTTTTTTGTTTTCTTTGGGCACCTAAGCTCTGATGATGATTTTCTCTCAGAGTATGTGAGCAAGTTTTTGTGCAAATAAAAAGTAGTAAAATGTCCATGCGGGAGTCGACAACTATACAGGTCGAGAACCTTGTAACAGTCCTCGACTACAGGCAGGGGGGATGGTACTGAAGTTGTGGCTCAGGGCTGAGTTTGTGAATCTGCAGTCTAGAAGGGAGTCAACAATAGAGTGTTGAGGAAGTTGATAGAGCTTTGTGGAAGTGTGAACAAGAGGAAAGGGGGTAGTGGGTAGTATGGAGGAGGAAGGAGTCTGAGATGTAGGTACTGGGGCAAGTGGGACTGAGGTAGAGGTCTGTGGTTTGGGGTCTGAATGAGACAAATGGTGAGTAGTATGCTTGAAGAGCTCATCAGTAGTTGTAAAAAGTCTTGCACAGTTCCAAATAACCTCGTCAGCTGTGCTCATTAGCGCATTGACTTCTGCCTCCATCAGAGGAGGTCTCGAAAAGGAGAAATGGTTAAATAAGATAATAAAGAAACACTGTGAACAGTAGATGGCAGTAAAGACTTAGTCAGAGTTTTGCCAACTGAAGGTCAGGGATAAAAGTCTTCTGTGAAGTTTAAAGATCCAATGGATGGACGATAGGTGGAGAGTGACCAGGTGACCTCGGTGATAAATAGTGTTGGTACAAGGAGCTAAGGTTATATCAAGTTCTGAATAGTCCTGACCCATCAGGGAGTCCAAGCACTTAGAACTTGAGATGTTGGTCCTGCATATTAGATATAAACTGTAATTTTAAAAGTTTACAACTTTAAATGTGTGTGAGGTGACTTGTGAGTAAAATATGAAATTAACCAAAATAAAAATTGATCAAAACAAAGTTTTCATTTTCATTTTTATAGAATTGCAGATATTAATGGTATTTATTTTAAACTACAAAGAAGATGTCATTCACAAAGGTGAATACCAAAAAAGAATCAAAATAAAAGTTATTTAGTAATAGCTTAGAGTTTTTTTAAGTTATCCATTCATGCATCATAATCCTATTATTGAACACTGAGAAAATTGCAAAAGCATGTGGTTGGTTTACCACTTGGGAAACCGCATCAGCTACATAAGAGAAGTTTTGTATCGTCCCCTTGCATTTTGAAAACATAAAAAATAGTAAATGACATTGTCTGCAAATTAAATTGTAGTTATAATTGTTTTACTGATGTATAAAATTAACCTTAAAGCTATTGAGAGGTAAGCCTCCAAACCTCCATATAAGACCGTGAAACCAAAAAAGAGTAGAAAATTCATGAAAATCAAAGAGACGGACTGAACGCTTCTTAGGAGGCCATTGGTCAGAGGATACTTTCATTCCTCTCCAGCTTGGAGTTCATTCTTGCTAGCCAACTTGTCCAGGTTCAGGTCCATATTCTGCAGTTGATGTTACATTTCCTCTAGTTGTAAAAATATTTCTTGGTGAGCTTCATTTCATTCCACGAGAACCTTGCCCATAAGGGTCTTGAGTATCTAGTAAATATCCATAGCTTTTTAGTAGAGGGTGGCTCGAGCTCGGTATTTACCTGTATCGGGGATCCAAGAACCAATATTAGCACCAAAAAATTCATTGTTTATTAAGTGTTGGAGCACTCGAGCATCAGCCTTTGCTAAGTCTAATTCAGCATGGACCTCCGAAGGAGTGTGCGCCTTATAAACCTCGGTCACTTGAGCAACAACAACATGAGTTTGGCGAGCTAGAGAGTCACCCTTGTGACTGCGGGCTCGTTGACGATAGCCTCTGTGTGGCATTGGAGCTCTAAAATAATGGCTAGCAACAATAGAGTGAGGGATGAGAATAGTCGTAAGGGCGACGTGAGGGATGGAAAGGGACTATATGAGGATAAGGTGAGAGCTAAGCTAGAGAAAGAACAGGAAGAAACAATAAACTGCGAGACAATGCAAAGGTAAGAAATAGAAATCCTGGAGGGAGAGATGCCGAGGCTGCTTCTCGTGTTATAGTCATGATATTACTATCGGGTACACCGCGTTAAGATTTCATACCCATCATCGCCGGTAGGAGAAAATGATAACAACAGGATGAATGGAATACATCTATTGTAGAAAATAATCATGTTTGTTGGTCATTAAGATGGGGGGATATGGGTGTAATCCACATACAGTAGTGGAGTGTTGTGAGGATGCCATGTGGGGGCGGAGATTGAGGCCCTCTGCTTGCCATGAGTTGCCCCCCTATCACCCGATTCGAGTGGTAATAGGTTGAATTATACATTAGCAAAGTCCATATATAGTACTCCACAAATAATAATTAAGGGAGAGTGTTGGAGATAATTTATATTTTTTCCCACAATTGAGAAATGATAAACTATCCGGAAAGCACATAAACGGAAATTAATAATAAACAACACAATCGATTTTTAAGGTCACTTGGCCAAGCCAAACACCAAATTATGTATGAGACCCCCTTGTTTGTGGGACAAGGGACCCCTCCTCACAATGATTTGACTTAAAGTCTACCGAGGTGTATATACCCTACCCCCCTCTAGATTTGGAACTTGGGACCCTTAAGAGGAAACACATGTTCTTAACCATTAGGCCCACTCAAGATGTGCCGCCACCACCTTCGACCCATTAATAACATGCATACCACTTTCAATCCATTAATAACATGTGCCAACCCTTATGCTCCAACACTTAAACGCTCCATGCACTAGAAATACCAAATCAAGGGGTAATGCCCCTCATTGTCTCCCTTAAATCTTTTGTTCCAATACTCCCATAGTGAATATGATTTTGTGTCATGTTTCTTTTCAATTTTTTGGCATAAAACACTTTTGAATCTCTTTGTCCTTTATATTATACTACCATATCAATTCTCATTTTATGATGAATGGAAAACTTTAATATAATATCTTTGACTTAATTATAAATATACATATATATTAAAAAGTGAAATTAGCTTACAAAGTCACTTATACCTACCTCTTAAATATGTTTCAACATCATAGTTGTATGTATTTTAGAATTGTAATTTAAAAAAAGTAGAGTATGATAAGGAACTTGAGAAATTCAAAACAAAAAAATAGAAATTATATCATTGTGCACAAATATCCCAAAATGAGAAATAGTAATTATTAGTCCCTCACTGGCTATGGGACTATAGCAAAGGCATGAGTCTAGCATTGACTCAAGATTAATTTTCCTTTGACTTTAATTTTCCTCGGCATTTTCAAAGCTGAACGCATAAAGATCTTAGTAATAATTTTATTGATATTAAATGAATTTAAAATTTTTATTTTTCTAAGTTTCTATTTGATTTCAACTTTAACTCTTTATTGCGTGTGGATGTATGCATTAAATGTCGCTGTTGAAGGTGCTATAACTCCGGAGCGTGGCACTACACTTTGCCAAGGTTCACATTTTATTATAATGCGTTTTCCCATCGCCAGTCGAGGTTCACAACCCTGTTTTCCTTATTGTCTATTCCGTTGTACTCGAAGCCCTATTATTATGAGGGTCATTTAATTCCTTTTCCATCCATTGCAGAGCCTAACTGGCAATCTAACAATCTTGACAGGATTTCAGGTTTGACATTTCATCACCTCTGTTCTTATGCGTTGCGTGAGTTGGGTTCTTCATGTGGAGTTTGGTTGCAGGCGCTAATTTTCATGTAGTCCCGGTGAGAGAGAACGACATTTTTCGCTTAGAGTTTAACCCGGTTTCTACAAAATCAATGGTAGCTTATCACATATGTAGGGTAAATGGTAGAAGAAGGGTTGTCGGCCTTGATCATTACATGCGATGGCAAATCAGTCGAAGTTAGAGGGAGCAACTTTATGGGCAATTAGTGCAATATTGACTTTCCTTGTGCTATTTTTGTAATGGGTTTTTGGCAAGTTCATGAGAACTAGAAAAGGATTGCCTCTGGAACATGGGATGGCCTCCGTTAGGAGAGACTCTTGAGTTAATTGCAACATACAAAACATCAAATCCTGAACCATTTGTGGACACCAAAAGGTCCCTGTATGTTTCCTTCATGTCTTACCTATTAAGTTTTTATTTATATAACACTCAATAGAGGTATCAATTTCTTCAATATTTTAGAAGACATTTTAGGAATTTGATATGGGAGAATGGCAAATCGGGGTTAAACATGGATCTATGATAGTTATGTATTTATAGAGGTGTAGTCAGAACAATAACATTGCATAAAATTGTTGTAGGATTGTTGCAACTAATTGTTTGACATGAATTTTGTTAGGAATTTGAGTGTGCTAAACTAAAATAGTAAGAGATGGTTGTGAGAGTGAGAATTGCTTGGTTTTTTACAGATATGGAAAAGTGTTCAAGACCCACTTGTTTTGAAAGCCCACAATATTCTCCACATATCCATAAGTGAACAAGTTCATACTGCAAAATGAAGGGAAGCTATTTGCAACCAACTATCCAAGCTCTATAACCAATCTACTGGGGAAGCATTCTTTGCTCCTGATTCAAGGAAACCTGAATAAAAAGTTGCATTCTCTCACACTGATCTTTGCAAACTCATCTGTTCTCAAAGACCATCTCATGTTCGACATTGAGAAGCTTGTCTGCCTAACTCTCGATGGCTGGAAAGATCACATTCTTCTTCAAGATGAAGCAAAAAAGGTACATAGTCTATATGATTAATGAATGATGTTTTAGAACTTCAAAAACAACATCTGTATTGATTGATAGAATACATAGAGAAGGTAGACACAAACCTTATGGTAAATGGCATGGCAACTACGAATAATGGTACTCTATTCTATACTTGAATAAATGCTCTAGGTTATTTTCAGTGCATAAAATGAAAATAGATTAAGATTTGTCTAGAGGGTATTATGGAAACTGCATTTTGGCTAAAATGTTGGTGGGTTGTGCAGATAACCTTTGAATTAACAATGAAGCAACTTTTGAGCTTTGATCCTGGGCAATGGTCTAAGACTCCGAGGAAAGAGTACTTGCAGCTTATCGATGGATTCTTTTCATTACCAGTGCCACTGCCATTCACAACTTATGGCAAGGCCCTGAAGGTAGTCAATTTTCACTTATTTATATTGCTCAGAAGTATGAATAATTGTAACCAAATTAAACAAGTATGAATATTTGTAACCAAATTAAATAAGTATGAAGATTTGTAACCAAATTAAATACCAGGAGTAATGAAGCCATATGCTTATTTTCTGGTATCTTGAAATTGCTTTTACTAAAATCTTTTTTACACCTATCTTTGTAACCAAATTAAATACCAGGAGTAATGAAGTTGTATGCTTATATTTTCTGATATCTTGAAATTGCTTTTACTAAAATCTTTTTTACACCTATCTTGTACAACTATAAAATCTCCTTTCTTCAATATATAAGATGCTTATGTTAGAATGGGATCAATAAGCTCTTAGTATAATTCCAGCTTGTGTGCATTCAGGCGGGCCAAAGTTGCAGAAGAGATGAGACTGGTACTAAAACGAAGACAAGATTCTGAGAGCAGCGATCATGTTAGCAACACTTCCAAATGAAAAGAGCACTACTACATCAGAATTCCAATTACTATTAAAAGGAGCACTACTACTAAATTACTGGAATTCAAATTGTAAGTTTTTAACATAGTATTTTTGTTATGGAGTTGTAATTTTCTGAAAATGAAAATGTAAGTGTATTTTTAAATGTGTAAATGAGTAGACAAATTGTAATTTTGTAATTTTGAAATTGTATTTTGAAAATTAATTTCATAAAATTGATTGGAAAAAATGTCCTCTTTCTATAAACATGATCTAAAATCTCACTCAAGATTTATAATAATGTAAAAGTGTAATAATGTAAATTAAGGCTTCACTAGAAGAGAGGGTTACATAAATATATATATTTAAATATAAAAAAAAAAAAAAAAAAAAAAAAAAAAAAAAAAAAAAAAAAAAAAAAACAAAATAATTATATATATATATATATATATATATATATATATATATATATTAAATTTATTATTTTTTATAATTAACATCTAAAAATTTAAATAAAATATTTTTAAATTTAAAAATATAAAAATTCAATATATAAAAGAGAGGAATTTGAAGTTTAAAATTTAAAATATAAAAATTCAATATATAAAAGAGCGGAATTTGAAGTCTAAATTATATTGGATTTAAAAAATATATATATTGGAGAAAATTAATGAAATGTATATTTTAAATTTTATGTAATAGTTATTCATATTTTAATATATAGAATTTAGTTCATAGAAAATAAATTTATTATTGAAAATTTTATTTTAAATTTTTTTTTTTTTTTTTTTTTTTTTTATTTTAAATTTTATGTAAAAGATAATTAATATTAAATTAAAATTAGTATAGAATTATTTGATTTTTAAATTTTTTAAGATAAAAAAAAAATTAAAATTGAATTTTAATTTTTTTTTTTTTTTTTTTTATATAAAAAATTATTTTATATTCTAAATTAAATTTAAAAAAATTAAAATTGAAATGATGATGATTAACGTCCAATTGGTTTGCATCTAATCTTTAAGAGGTAAGTGATTACTTGTAATTATTTAAAAAAAAAAAAAAAAAAAGCATTAAGAGAAGTTTTCCAAGATCACCATACTTTGTTGAGTTAAGAGGTTAGGAAGGTTGGTAGTGTGATAAATATTTTGAAATGGAGATTTAATATGGGTATAGGTCGGACAATATCAGAGAGTGCTTTTCATCTTCAATCTTCTTAGTGTCACAGTGACACACTCTTTCATCCCATGTATTTTTAGGAATTGACCAACATCCGCCTACCATGGGATCGGGGTGAGAATTTGTTCTTATCTTTAGCAATGCTTATTTTTTTGACACTTGTAAAAAACAGATAGATAATTTTGATCTTCTATATTGCATTTGATTACATCTTTATAATACCTTAATTTTCTTTTTTTTCCTCTAACTCTTATCACACCTACATTTTTTCCTTAAATTTGATTTGACATTTTTTAATAGAAGTATCTTATTCCAAGTAAAATGTCTTCATGATTCCCTAATAGAAGCCAGCCAAGACCTAATCATTTTATGCCATCCCTCGCTTGGAGTCAGAGTGGTGGTTAGTGACTCTGATTTTGAAGCCACTTCTAGGTAGCCCTTGTCTCCATGTTGTTTAACTCTGTTCTTATTAATAGGTATCTAGTCATAGCCAAGTGCTCTCAAATGGGGGAGAGGCTCGTTTCTAAGAGGAAGATGGGATGTTTATTCTTTAACCTTGAGATTATAGGTTATAAAATTCTTTGTATTTGCTCTATCTTTATACAGGATTCACAAGAGATACTACAAAACTAGACTTCACATCCATAAAGAATAAATGTGGGTAGCAAGAGTCTCAAAGAGGAGTTTCTTCTATCCCAACTCCAAAGGTTAGCTGATTTTACAATTGTTTTCAAGCCCATAATAAGTTTTCCATCCCCAAACAATCATTTTCTCAATGCTATAATCTCAAAATTTGTGTAAATACCTAAGATATTTGTATGAAGTCACTTCCTCCAAGTTGTTGTTGTCATATACAGTTGCATTTCAAAGGATCTCATTGAATTTTAATAATCATGACCTCACCATCACTAATAGTCATACCTATATTGGAGAAAAATTCCTTGAGTAGATTCTTTCTTAGTTGGTTTTCAAGAACATGGGAACTCTCAATATAAGAAACCATCCAATGATAACCTCGCTTTTGGCGTACACACAACCTGCTTTTTCCAAGCATTCTTTCTATCAATGTATATGCCAAAAAAAAAGGGTAGGGGACAAGGGGTAACCTTGTTTGACTGAGACAGAAGTAATCTCTTTTGACCAGCCCTTAGTGTTTTTAAACTTAGCAATAACGTTCTCATACATCCTTATTGCAGTAGCCCTCAACTCGAGAGGCACTTTTATCTCTTCCAACCTATTCCAAAGGTTTTTCCTAGGAACCATGTCAAAATTTTTTCTAAAGTCAACAAAACAACAAAAAAGATTGGTTTTAGTATTGCGAAACTCCTCTGCAATGATCCTAAAGGTAACAATATGGTCCACAGTTGAATGATATCTTCTAAACCCGGCATGGCCTTTAGCTCTTTTACTGTGACTTTCTAGCCAAATGTTAATCTTCTTTTCCAAAATAATTCCATAAAGCTTGGCTAAAATCGGGCTAATCATAATGGTCCTATAATTAGAGGGAATGTTTCTATCCCCATTTTTAAAAATAGGAACAATGAGGCTTTGCGTCCAGAGTTTAGGGAAGCCTTGCTTGACTGTTAAATTGAAGAGCTTGTGTATGTGAGGGATAAGGATTGGCCCTCCAAATTAAGATCTCAAGTGAGAAGAGGTGTATTTTCCAACAAATTAATATCTCAAGTGACAAGAGGTGTATTTTGCAACAAACTAAAAAAATCTCTACACAATGTAGTGCACAATGTAGTGCACAATGTAATGTAATACAAAGTTGAAACTTATTGTTGACAAAAACAATGAATTCCATGTAATTACCCTTAGTAATTCAATGGATTCTACAAGAAAAAAACAATGAAGAGGGCACTAACATCTAAAACATCAACTTCAATAAAGTCCCCCACCAAAGCCATGTTTCACTCATTGCTTAGTATTTCCTATAGGCATTTTCAGTACAACATTCATTTCTATATTTTTATTCTATAAAAGTCTTCAATCCAATAGCAGTAAGAGGCTCACACGTAAAATTCAAAAATAAACCAAGGAACATAATTCTAATTATTGATATTTTCAATAGTTGCTAACACTTGGATATGTCCAATTTTACTTCAACATTTAAAGACATGGAGTAGGCACTATCACCTCTCTTTTGCTTTTAGACTTTGCATAAGTAATACATTATTACAAATTTAAAGTATTTCGTGATTAGTTCAGGTATTGTATTAAACCATATATAATCAATACATTAAAACATTTCTAAGAGGGAGGCATAAGCTACTTTGATTATAAGTTGCTTTGCTTGTTTTTAACAAAGTCTTATGCTAAATGTTTTTTAGTGAACAATACTAAATGTTTTTACTTGTTTGTTCTTTGTTCTTGTCATTGTCACTTTGCATAAACATTAATGCTATTTTTTTTTATTATATGTATTATTTAATTATTATCTTTTGACAAAAAATATTCGTTACTTGTGCATTTAGTTATATTAAGTTTCATTGTTCAACATGTATTTCTCAACTAACTTGGTAGGGACTGCGTTGCCATGCAACCCTTGTTGTACTTATCATACACTTGTGAACTAGTTTTAAGCACATTTGTATGTATATTTTGACACAAAGTATAAGAATGATGGACTAATAATTATTAATTTTAAACACAAGCCATCTTGCTTTGAGTAATTTGAAAACAATTTTGTATGTATATTTTGACACAAAGTATAAGTACGATGGACTAATAATTATTAATTTTAAACACAAACCGGCTTGCTTTGAGTAATTTGAAAGACGTTGCAACACATAATGTTAATAATACCGTGTTTTTATGCAAAGTTTTGCTCAAAAAATGTTGATCTGAGTTCGATTTTCGTGTTAAATAATAAAAGGTAAGCTGTAATTTACAATATTTGATAGGATTTCTCACTATATCCAAGAAGGATTTGCAGACGTCGATATACACCACTTTAATATCTGAAACCGAGCTTTGAGGCTAGTGATGGCTCCTTTCAGTTTCGTGTTGTAGCCCGACGTCGCTTGGTTCAATTCAATGATACAACCATCCAATTCAAACTTCCCATGAAGCGTTTTCTACTCAGGCAAGCATCCCAGAGGTGCCATACCGTAGATACCAAATTTACGGCCACCTAAGTTGTATAGATCCTAAATTATGTGATTAAAGTTTGGAAGTAAGATGGAAACATTTAGTTAAATTGTCATTTAGATTCAAGCATTTATACCACGTCAACAAAACAACCACAATTTCAAACTTTACAAAATTCATAGCCTTAGAGTTATATGCATCTTTCAACTTTAAAATAAATATGCATATTTAAACTTTACACTAGTAAATATCAGTGAACCAAAATATAAATGATGATAATTTCACTACATCGACATGGATTTATTTAAATCCCTAGACCCTAGATGTCTTGAATCAAAGTTGAATATGTGTTTTACTACAATAGCATAAAAAATTTCATAGTAAAAAGGGTTACATAGACACACGTAGTCTCTCGACTTCCAAATGCATAGATTTTTTAAGATGCATCAAAAATATTGTGGAGAAATGTGAAATAGGAAGAATAGTCATATCACATAAAACCACATAAAAATAGTAATTAAATATTGTAATCTAACAATACCTATTAAAACCACATAAAAATAGTCATATCATTGTGTTCAACCAATAGAAAATTAAGAATTTCAAATTCTATAAAATAAAATAAAAATATTTTTTTTAAATAAAAATTAATAAAAGAAAAATTTAAAATTTAAAAGATCTTTATGCAATCACATGCCACTGATCAAAAGTCGAAGAAAATTAACTCATAAGCAATTACAATATACTGTGCCTAAACAAGGGCAGCGAGGTTGCTCATACTGCCTCCTAAGAATGTGTCGGAGGCAGTATGAGCAGCCCTAGTCAACGTAAAGGTTGTGTACTACACCCCACTGTTGGAAACCTTGAAATAAGTGAAGACTGCAATAACACTATAAAGTTTGATGCCAATGAAATGTAAGAAAACTCAATTTTTTTACACATTAATTTTTTTTTTTAAGTTTTTTATGTTACACATTAGGTTCTTTACAAAAATTTTAAAATCAAACCAAATTAATAGAGTAGTCAAAGCTAACTCATTACTATGTATACTACGGAGACAGTACAATAACATAACCAAATTTACATATATTTAAAATTATTTTTATTATAAATCCATATAATTATAAATTCCTTGGAATCATCTCCATGCCGACATATCACAAACCTTTAATGAGAATCAAACAAAAGATCACAAATATCGAGACAAGTAAGTGATTAATTTTTATATATAACCCACTAAAAACTATTTATTCTCTTATTAGTCCCCGTCGTAGGCATAGAGGGACTATAGCAATCGATAATTCGTTGACCTAGTATTAATTTGTCCGTTGACCACAAATATTTGCAGAATATCTAATGTTGGAATTAGGGAACAAAAAACATTTCTTTTTATATAATAAAAAGTACCATGTATGTCATGATCTGATTGGATAACAGATTGGAGGTCTTATTGCCGGCTTCGTTATTCCCAATGTTTTATATGTGAGCATATCCAAACTTTTTGATAGTATACTGTCTTTTTGAATCATATATATTTTTTATGCATTTATTGAAGTTGAATTAATGCTAGCATTAGTTCAAATGTTTTTCTTAGTATTTTCTGCTAGCTAAATTTATCCCAATGTTTGATATGTCAGCGTATCCAAGGTTTGTCTATTTTTTATTATTATTAAGTACTTAACGTATGCCACACACATTCTTTCTTAAATGTTTACATAGCGCGAGGCACTTGTGCCTCAAAGCCTTAAATGTTTACTTAACATGTATATCACGGAACAGACTGGACATGGAAAATAAAAATAAATTTGAATAATTAATTGAATAAAATTTAACAAAACATTATCACATATTAATAATGAATATTATATTTAATATTAATATTACACTATAGATATGATAAATTTAATTTATAGTTTATGAATGGAAGTAAATGGGTGGGTTGCAAGTTTCAATATATGTGGTATCCATGCATAATTTAGTATTCCCGAATTAGTTTTATTCGAAATTTATCAAAAAGTATTAATGTCTGGTACATCAACAAGGTTCACGGGTTCACATTTTTCCTTTTCCATTTTTCCATTGATATTCTATAAATTACTCAGTCTCATGTATATGAAGGAATTGTTGGGTGCAAAATGTATATGATGGAAGTGTTGGGTGCAAAATGTATATCACGGAACAGGTTGGACATGAAAAATGAAAAATTAAAATAAATTTCACCTTTATTATCATAAACAAAATCAAAATTCCAAAATTTCAAATTTACATTTAAAAACGTTAAAAATAATATTGAATAAAATTTAAATAATTGTTTATACTTGTTGGGTGCAAAATGTGTATCGCGGAAGTGTTGGGTGCAAAAAGTATATCACTAACAAGCTGGACATGAAAAATGAAAAATTAAAATAAATTTCACCTTTATTATCATAAACAAAATCAAAATTCCAAAATTCCAAATTTACATTTAAAAACATATAAGTATATGACGGAATTGTTGGGTGCAAAATGTATATCATGGAAGTGTTAGGTGCAAAATGTATATCACGGAACATGTTGGACATGAAAAATGAAACATGTGAACCCGCCAATTCATCAATCTCCGTAATTGTTGGGTGCAAAATGTATATGGCAGAAGTGTTGGGTGCAAAAATTATATCACAAAACAAGCTGGACATGAAAAATGAAAAATTAAAATAAATTTCACATTTATTATCATAAACAAAATCAAAATTCCAAATTTACATTTAAAAACGTATAAGTATGTGACGGAATTGTTGGGTGCAAAATGTATATGACGGATTATCATAAACAAAATCAAAATTCCAAAATTCCAAATTTACATTTAAAAACGTTAAAAATAATATTGAATAAAATTTAAATATTTGTTTATACTTGTTGGGTGCAAAATGT
>SNQJ01S0087487.1:23607-33728 GCA_010110895.2 Picea sitchensis
AAAGATCTCTGAGTATTCTGTGTATGAGCCATTGATTAATTTCTGTATTACTTAAGAATATATATGCATTGCTTTACTTCGCAGGTTTAAAACTTACAATTCGCTCGATTCACTTGACTATCACTGCGACCTCGTTGTTCTCATATCCTGTCATTTCATTCATTTTCACCCCATGGTAATCTAGGTCCTATATTGTCACTCTCCCCAATAAACATTTAATGCAAATCTCACAGATACATCAAATGGGTTAACTATTGAAAGGTTGTTATTAATCGTGATTTTCTCAAGACATCCCTTCATTAATTTGAAATTTAAGTTGTATTAATGACCCTTTAAAAGAAGAGACTCAAATATTATTATGGTAAACATATTTTCTTCGGTAATAAATTATAATGTTCTAAAAACAATGTACATTAATCCGCCAACTCGATTAAGCATGGAAACCAAAAGAAAGGAAAACTTTTGTGGAGATACCATAAATTATTTGGATGGGAAGATCAAAATTTTCAGTGATCAAGAGCATACAATTATTACTCCTCATTTCCACCTCTAGACAAAAGCTCGAACCAAATTTGGACACTAGGAATTTCTCTTGTAGGATGTCTCCCAAAAGTTTATGATTTTAAAGAGTTAATTTTGTGGTGCATCGAAAAATTTGATAAGAACCAAAGGATAATTAAACTATAAGGAGAATCCCCTATTTCTTTGGCATCTTTAGTATTCAAGAAAATGCTCAAACTCCTAGAGTCGAAAATGAATTTCAAAGGTGATGAAGCTAAGGATTTCATAAAAGCAAGAAACGGTGGATTTGACCTTCTGCATGAATATCTTCAAGACCCAACAATGATTCCAAAAGACCTTTTGAGTATCCAGGTTAGTTTGTTGAAAAATCCCTACCGAGAAATGGCATGGATATTTGGCAGAGTAGTTGGACAAGAGTCTGCAGCCACTATCCATCGATTGGATTTATATATCTTGCATTTTGCAATTCATGAGAAAGAAATTTTTTATTCACCAAAGATTATTTTCGAAGAATTGCCCTTTCAATTGACAAATTTCAGAAAGAATAAGAAATTCTACATGTCCTCATACCTAATCTTCGTTATTTCTTACTGTCATGTTTTCAAAGGTTTTCATTTATCCAAACAAGTCAATTCTAAAATCGACCATGTACAAATGTGGTATCCCTCCTTATGGAATCAAAAGGCTATGTATCATTTTTATGAAGTATATAATTCTTTCATTTCTTCTTTTAATAAACTTATTTTCAGACCAAAAACATCAAGATTATCTTTAGAAGTAGAAAAATTCCTAGACAAAAGAGGTAGCTTTTAAGTAATAGATCATTTCAACATCATCATGATTTATTGTTCTCGTGAAAAACCCTCTTATATATCTTTTTATGTGTCCCAAAATATGTTTGTTATGGAAGTATGCAAGAAGTATATATTTTGTGCCCATTTCTTTCATGAAAGGAGGAAAAATAAATTCGTTCATTTTCCATGGAAGATTGGAGAAATAATGTTGAGAAACACTGCAAATATTAATGAATTTCCAGTTCAATTTGATCATTTGAATTTAAATTTAGCAGATGAAATCAAAGGGTTCCACCCACACCAATTGTTTATGAAGCATATGACATATGTGGGTTATAGTGGCTCATTTGCTAATAATTTCATATTTGGAGAAGAAGAAGACAATAACCAGAACCCTCAAGAATTGTTAGTTGAAAAGAAACAAGAAAATATTAAAATTGGTGTTAGCACAACTGGTCAACATAGACAATGGGAAAAAGTTGTGAATGAGAGGAGTACTCAGTCTCCTAGCAGTTCTTAGAAAAGCGGCCTACCAAAACACAAATCTCAGTCAGTAGCTCAGGAACAAAGGAAATCTTTAGTAAACAATTTTGATGATGGAGGAGATCAAACCCTCCTAACGGAAGCCTGGAAAGGCCTCATAAACTTCAAGTGACAAGTAAAAGGAAAATACAAGAAAATAAAGAAGGATGAAATGAGGTCATAGCCAAAGATGATATTGTTCTTGAAGATATGGATTTGGATGTGAACATTGAGGACATAAAATTTCCCGAAGAGGAGAAAATAATTTAGGAAAGTAAAGAAATCGTAGCAGAGTTGGCTACATAGGAACCAATTTTATTTTAGGAAGAGCCCTTAACCTTGTACAGGTCCCTATTCGATAAAGGATTAAATAAATTATATTTGAAAATGTTCATTCAAAAATAAAAAATGTTCAAGGGAAATCAAGCTCAGAACTTGACCTTAATGGAGTTCCACTGTCTAAAATTGTACAGACTCATGAAGCTACATGTGAAGCCTTGAAAATGTCAGTTAGTGAAATGGAAAATGAAAATACCACTCTGAAAGAAAGAATTAAATAATTAGAGAACACTTTGATGCCCCCACTTATATTTTCCATCCCAATTGCTACAATGCAGCCCTGGAAGAGCTTTAATGGAACACTAGAATCCAGTTTGAGTCTAAGAGGAACATTGAACATGTGTGTTGTTGTCAGAAGATACGTTGGATAAAAAATCAAGAAAATAATGTCTCTTATTCTAGAGACATGGGAATTGGCAAATAATTTTATTTCTCTGGGATCAAGAATACAAAACTTCAGACAGTGTTTGTAATTCAATCTTGAAAATAACTAGGAATTCTAGAAGGGAGTTGTTTCCACTTTTGTTATGAAAGTATAAAGTGTTAGTGAACTACAAAGAAAATGGAAATACTTTCCTTCACCATCTTGAATAAATCAAGCAGATAACAAGAGAGAGAATCCATCGCTATCTAGTCTTGTTCTACTTTCTTTTATGGTCCACGGGAACCACATCCCAATCCATTTGGAGGAACACAATCCTTTATTTTATTGTAAACAAAATATTATTTTTTGAACTCCCATGAGAACTACTTTGGGGTGTAAATTCAATGATCTGTCAAACTCTGAGTTTATGAGCATGAGATTTTTGAAGTGCACCTATCATTTTCGCTTTTGTTTTGAATGAAATACTCTTTTAAAGTTCTTTGTATTGTGGACTCGTATATTTTCTTCTTATGAATGTGATCAAATTATATCTTGTTGTGATGTATGTGAGGAATGTCATGCTTTAATATTGTGGTTTCTTTATTGTTGTATAATATCATGTATATATTTTATTGTAGTTTGTAAAAATATTATTAGTCCTTCTCTCAGTAAAATTTTCATGTGAATACATTTTTATTTTTCCTTTATATTTACAAAGCAATAAAGATATTGGGGTTTGTTCATTAGCATTTCCCATTTTGATTATTTAATTCAGAACATTCAAGTTATATATTTCGTACCATAACAGAGGAGTACCACCTCTATAAAAACACAGGGGGATATTTTATCCTCGTGAGGTTGTTTTTTGGATTTTGACCAATCTGAACATCAATAAGACTCTGCCACAAAGAAAGAAGCTAGTGCTAGAAAAGTGACAGCATCCAAGTCCCATAGTAGAATGGATGAGCATCGGAATGACATGAAGTCAAGGAGCATGAATATGCACCATCATTCCCCAGAGTAATCCACTAGGATATCTCATTCCAGTTCAGGGTCAGGGACCATCCCAAGTGTGTCTCATGTCAGGAGACAAAGGAGAAGACCTAAGGGAGACATCTTGCAAGGTGAAATCAGGAAGATCAAGCCACCAAATTTCAATGGTGAGCATAGGAAGGGAGAAGAGATTGAGGCCTGGATATTGGAAATGAAGAAATATTCTCAACTACATGATTATCCCTCAAGGGTAGAAACAAGAATTGCAACCTACCACTTGCAAGGAAAGGAAGCCATGTGGTGGGATCAACTTAAACAAGAAAAACACTTTGTTGATAAGAAGATCTCATGGATATGGTTCAAAGGATATTTCCAAGAGAAATATTTCTTTGAGAATTACTATGAAAGGAAGATGAGATAGTTCTTTGAACTCAAGTTGGGAATCCTGAAAATGGATGAGTACGAGAAAATTTTCTCTAAATTGTTGAAGTATGTGGACTTTATAAAGGATGAGAAGGTCAAAATCCAAAGATTTATAAGTGGGTTACCCTCCTTATATAATGAAAATATACAATATGATAACCCTATGACCTTGGAGGAAGATATAAGGAGAGAAAAACATCTCTATGAGCATAACAGAGGGAGGTCAATCTTCCAAAACACTTGGAATGATAAGATGATGGATAAGAAAGAGGAAAGGAAGGAAGGTTCTAAGCCACACTTTTTCAAGAGAAACTCCCAATAAAATCAACAAGGACAATCATTCCAAAATGAACACAAGACAACAAATTCATTTGGGAAAAGGATAAGGCAACAACCTATACAATGTTGGGGATGTGAGGAGAATCCCTTATAGGGAATTCCCTCACAAAGGTGAAAGAATGAGGATTGTCCACAACATACAAGAGGTTGAAAAAATGGAAGACATGGGAGGGATCATGCAAGGATTTATGCATTATCAGATAACAAGAAAGAAAAATATCAATCCCCCATGATTGAAGTGGAAGGTAAGATCAATAATCAACTCATAACAATTTTAATTGATTCTAGAGCTAGCTATAGTTACATAAACTCTAACATTGTTGAAGGATTTCACTTGAAGGTTAGTTCAATTATCCTTGGGAGTCAAGAGAAAGATCAATGAGTTATTTATAGATTGTCCAATAGACATGAATGGACTCAACACAAAGGTAGATGTGAACATTATACCTTTGGGTTCATATAACTATCTAGTTGGCATGGATTGATTAGAAAAACACCATGTTGTCCTAGATTGTTACAAGAACACAATCCCTTGTATTGATGAGGGAGGGAAGCAAGGAAATATTCAAGGCATTTAGAGAGTTGTAGTTGTTAGAGAAATTTAATCCATGCAACTAAAAAAGAGTTTCTGGAAGGGATGTCAATTTTTTGCAACCCATATGGAAGAGGAAACTAGAGATAAAGTGGCAAGTATTGAAGACCATCCAACCTTAAAATATTTTGAATGCGTTTTTGAGGAAATCCTAGGATTTCCACTTAGGAGAGACATTGATTTCTCTATTTATTTGGTGTAAGGAGCTGCCTCAATGTCTAAGACACCCTACATAATGGGCACACCGGAATTGAAGGAGTTGCAGATGCAACTTGAAGAACTTTTGAGGAAGGGGTATATACGCCAAAGTGTGTCACCTTGGAGAGCCTTGGTTCTCTTTATGAAGAAGAAATATGGAACCTTAAGGTTGTGTATTGATTTTAGGAAGCTGAATAAGGTCACTTTAAAGAACAAATATCCCTTGCCAAGGATTGGTTATTTATTTGATCAATTGAAAGGTGCACAAATAGTTTCCCAGATTGAATTGAGATCAAGTTATCATCAAGTAAGAATAAGGGTAGAATATATCATCAAGACATCATTAAGAACAAGGTATGGGCATTAATAATTCATGGTAGTGCCATTTGGACTATCAAATGCCCTAGCTATTATTATGTGTTTGATAAATGGAGTGTTCAAGGAGTACCGAGAAAAGACTTTTGTAATTTTTTTCTTAGATGATATTCTGATCTACTCTAAGTCTGAGAAGGAACATGAAAATAATTTAATAATGGTGATAAAGGTTTTAAGGGAGCATAAATTGTATGCCAAGTTAAGTAAGTGCATCTTTTATCAAACAATTATTCACTACTTGGGGCATATTATTTCAGCAAATGGGATAGCAATTGATCATGAGAAGATAGAGGCCATTAGAGGATGGCCAACACCAATAAATGTGACAGAGGGTAGATAATTTATGGGTCTTGTGGGTTATTACCAAATATTCATAAAGGGTCTTTCAAAGATTGCAAGCCCAAACAATTCTTTGCAAAATAAGGGAGTGAAATTTGAATGGACTTCCAAGTGTGAAGAGAGTTTTCAGCAATTGAAAGATATTTTGACAAGTGCGTCCATGTTAAATATTTCATATCCAAATGAAGACTTTGTAGTGTGCATGGATGCATGCAAGGAAGGGCTCGAAGGAGTCCCCAGTTAACAAGATCGTGTGGTCTACTATGAGTCCTAAAAATTAAAAAAGCATGAAAGAAATTATGTTACACATGATCTACAGTTAGCAACCATTGTGCCTGCATTAAAAATGTGGACACATTACCTTGAAAGGAGGATATTTGAGCTAAGGAAATACCACTATGGTCTGAAACATTTATTTGGACAACCAACATTAAATGTCAAACAAACTAGATGGATTGAATTTCTTAGTGAGTATGACTTTGAAATTAAACATATCAAAGGCAAAGAAAATAAGGTGGTTGATGCACTCAACAAAAGAGCTCATGAAATGCATATTTCAGCCATCAACATGTACAGGATAGACCTAAAAGACAAAATTCTCGAAGCAATTTACAAATATTTACAATTAGACGTTATTTACAAATAAAAGAAAACTTACAACAAGGCAATTTACAACAGAATTTTAACAATTATGAATTGAAAGAAGATGGAATCCTCTTGTACAGAGGCAAGGTGTATGTGCCAAATTCCATGGATATGAAAAATATAGCACTCAGATAAATACACAATGTGTGGTATGTTGGACACCTAGGATATCAAAAATCCATTACAGATGTAAGGAGCCAAATTTTTTGGCCAGGAATGAAGAAAGAAGTGGCTAACTACATATCCCAGTGTCTAGAGTGCCAGAAGGTAAAGACATAGCACAAACATCCAATGGGGATTTTACAACTATTGCCCATTCCTGAGTGGAAATGGGAAGTGGTAACCATTGATTTTATTACAAATATTCCTAGAACAATGAAGTAACATGATTCCATCATGTTGGTGGGGGATAAATTAACAAAAGTTGCACATTTTATTCATGTAAAAACAACACACTAGGAAAAATATATTGCAAAGATTTACATGAAGGAAGTTGCTAGGATACATGGAGTGCCTAAGGAAAAAGTTTCAAAGAGAGATTTCAAGTTAACATCCAAATTTTGGCAAGGTTTGTTTAAAGGCTTTGGAATAAATTTAAATCTCAGTACAACATATCACCCAGAGTCAGATGGGAAAACATAGAGGACCAATAGGATAATTGAAGAAATGCTCATGATGTATGTGATGGACCAACCATCAAAATGGGAAGACTATATCCATTTAGTGGAGTTTTCTTATAATAATGGGTATCAAGCCTCATTAAAAATGAGTCCATTTGAAGCTTTCTATGGCAGGAAATGTAACACACTAGTGAGTTGGGATAACTCAACAGACAAAAATGTCATTGTGATAGATTTGTTGAGAGAAATGAAAGAGAAGATGACAAGGATCAGGCATAATTTAAAGGCTTCCCAGGACAGGAAGAAAAGTTATGTAGAAAAGAACATAAATTTCAGGGATTTTAAAGTGGGGAAAAAAAGTTTTTCTATAAGTGAAAGCGAAAAGAAGTTTGATAAGATTGGGTTGCTGCCAAAAGTTGGTAGTGAGATATTGTGGGACTTTTGAAATATTAGAGAAGATAGGGCCAATTGCATAGATGTTAACATTGCTTGCATGCATGAGAGTGCATAATGCTTTTCCTATATCACTATTAAATAAATATGTGCCTGGACCTAACCACATAATTGATTGGACCGTGATCCAAGTGTAAAACGAAGGGGATTTCTGGGTGGAACCAATACACATTGTGGAACAAAAATTCAAAGTGCTTAGGAACAAATCCATGGGGATTGTAAAGGTTCAACGAAATTGCTACAATACTAAAGATGCAACATGGGAGCATGAAGACACTATGCGAGAGGAATACTTACAATTTTTTGACAATTTTGAAGAAAATAAAAGCTGAAAGTGAAAGATTCCATTTTGGTCAACTAGAGTTCCAGAGCCATATCTTAGAATTCTTGGTTTCTTGCACTGATATCCTGGATAAAATAATGGTGTGGCTCAATGGATTGAGGGCAGTGAATGGGGCACATTCCTTGGGTCAATAGGTTCAGAAGAACAATAAATTATGGTTGGGATTACTGTTGGAGGGTAAGTACCTATTCTAGGTATGGGGATTCAAAATTTCTCTTACGTTAATCATCTCAAATCATCTCTCTGATGTATCCATCCTCTTCTACTCAATCATATCTCTCTAAAAACTGCTACCAGACTCAAAACCGAGCTCTGGATTGCAAGTTATGGCATCCCAAAGTTCTTTGGGCATTATCAAACATGGGCCACGTGGAACCCACATGGGTCCACCTCATTCGTACCATCCCCAAGTTCCTACATCCACGGGGAAGTCCATCCACCATCCAATCCAACGACGAGAAATGGTCCTCATTTAACACCTAAGCTAGAGGGGAGTTCGACATTCAACGCTTCAGCGTTAAATGCCCCTTTTTCCTTCCTGCACGCATGTCCTCCGAAGTCCCAAATTCCCGAACCCCCGAAGGAGCCTGAAATATTGCCATGTGGCTCTGGCCTTCGATCCTTTCAGCTTATCCTCGACACTGCATCCCAAACCTCTAGACTCTCGAAGGGTCCACCCTCGCACGTGGTGACGTACTAAATGCAGAGGCAAGGAAAGGTGGGTCCCGAGTACTCCACCCACCAAATGGACCAAAAAAGTAAGTTCCAGGGGTGACACACAACAATGATTAGATGACACGTGGCCCCTACAGTGGGTGACACGTGTCGCATTTTCATGGGCACATAGGGTCTGCGAAACATATGAATCCATGTGACATGTGGCATGTCAAACATGGGTCTACATCACCCTAGGTGATGTCAGTGTGCCAAATCACCCCAAACTATTAGCCTTCCAATCCGTTCGATCTCATGGTCAAGGTGTTTCCACGTAAACCCCTAGATATACGGCCTCCGTTACTTCATAACTTCGAAGTTTGGGGGATCTGTGGCGTGACTTCCTCCTTGCTCCGGGAGTGGTCAGTGTTGGGCTAACCATGGTCTAGATCTAACGGTGATGGGAGATCCCGAAAGGTCCCTAGATCTATGGTCCTCGTTACTTCGCATCTCCGACATTCAAAGGTTTCGACGTTATGGCTGCTCCTCTCTCCCGAAGTAGGACTTCACCAAAGGACCGTACACGAGTCCCTCCACTGGTTGATCAGACGATTAAGAGGGGTTATTAACGAACTCCCCAGATCCACAGCTTACGTCAATTCACAAATCTGACATTCAAGTAGTTTGGTGTTATAACACCTCTATTCTCCTGGAGTAGCTAATGCCAGACTTACCTCGGCATAGATCCAATGAACAAGGGGACTCCCGAATACCCTCAGATCTGCGGTTCATGTTACTTTGTGATTGGTAAAGGGTTAGAGTTTAATGGTGGGACATTTTTATATTCCCCAGTTAGGGAAACCACCAGACGTCGGTCAACCTCATGGGTAACCATAATGATGCAGGAGCATCTCTCCATGCCATCCAATCAGCCACATCAGCGCGCACTCATGCAGGAATGAAAGGGAGGCGCAGCCTCATTTTGAATTTGAATTCAATGTAAATTAATGCCTTAGGCCGGTGAGCCATGAATGCCATGCCTTTGCGCTGGCTGTAGATAAGATAGGCATTTATTGTAGATCGGCTGAGATCTAGTTCTGGATAGCAGACTAGACATCCCATTTATTGTAATTGATTGAAAGTTAATTAGAGTAGGTAAATCCTGGAGGGAAGCGCTAAGAGCACCTCAGGTAAAAGAGATAGAGAGATCTCTTTTTGAGTAAGGATGTGTAGAGAGCAGAAGAGTTGAAGAGTTGAGGAGAGCTCGGGAACACCTTGTAAAATATACAGGCATTTGCCATTATTAATACAGAGCAGTTTTTCCTGCACCAGTCTGTCATTATATGCATGTTTGTATGTGTGTGTTCATTATATGCTGCAATTGTGTATCGTTATCATGTATTTGCAGGGAGTTGGTTTGATTTCAGGTTTGAGAGGTCTTTGAGGGTTCATGCCATGAGGGCATGACAGAGTGTTGAGAGTCTGAATCCCAGTGCATAGAGGTGGCACTTCTGAACTCGAAGGAGTCAGACAAAGACGTGTTGAGGGCACAAGCCTTGAAGACAACAACTCATACAGAAGAAGGACTTTTGGGGTTACTGAACAC